>OVBE01016988.1:0-10652 GCA_900406425.1 Iberis pinnata | reverse complement strand
ACATCCTCTTCATAAGAAGATGAATCACTATTATAATAATTAATCATATGATTCTCTGTTATCTTTATCATCATCATAATTGTCCAAGTTAAGACGGCGTAAACATGATTACATCATTTAACTGTTATGTCATCAATACTTTGGATACATATTTCTTTTGCTTTAGAATCCCCGTCGGAAGATGAAGAATTGGTGGAATTAAAAGTATAGGACGAAGACGATGAAATTGATCATATCGATGGGTCAACTCCTTCGGAGAAACTTTCGTTACCTCATAAAGTAATCATAGTGGACTAATGAAATATTTTTTGAATATCATTGTTTAAACCTTAAATAAAGAATTGTATGAATTTCTTTTTATCATCTTTAAACACTTTAAAAAGCTTATTGAAACTCATAGAATAGTTGGTGAATTGCCTTATAGTGTCATCACCTTGTTATGGTTTCGAAAAAATCTATATCGATAAAAATATAATAACTATTAGATTAATAATTAGATTGGCAAGCTTAACACTTAATTAAGGAATGTATTGATGTTTTGTGATGGATATATGTTGTTTATAGTGTATTGGTTGTGTTATGTTGTGTCTAAACAATTTTACATTTGTTAATTTTTGCAGGAGTGTGCTAAGTTTGAATCATAAATTATTTCAAAATTTATTTAATTTGTGGTTTACAAAAACAACACACGGTTAATCTATCATAAAGTATTCAAGTAACATAATTATTACAATCAATCAACTTGATCTTTTTCCTTTTTTATTTTATTGCATCTTTTTAAGTGGATCCAAAATGTACCAAATTTTCATATCTATCGGATTTCTACCTCATAATGTTGATTATAATGCAACAAAAAGGAATAAAAGGATTTGTATTACATTCCACCACTACACCAAAGAACATAACAAGTTAAACTCAAAATAAGACAATATTACAAATCTACTTATTTTCATATGTTTCGATACTTATAGTTTACAACCATCATTCAACCATTTTTTCTGATAAAGTTATTATTTTCTTGAAGTTTTGATATCTGAACCCGAGTGGATTTTACCCGAAATCCGGAAAAATCCGAACAAATACCCGAACTTATGACTATTGTATTAAATATATAGTTATATATAAGTTTTTTATTTTTCATCATTTTTATATATATATATATATTAATATACTCATTTAAAAATATATTTTAAATTAACTATGTAATTAATGGAATAATAAGCTTTTTGATATCTTATATATTTATTTATACATTAAATAACTTTATAAATAAGTTAAATTATAATAAAAAATATTCTTATATATAGTTTTGTAAAATAATTTAATTTCCATCAAATAAATAAATTCAAATAGAAAAAAATGTTTGAATAAATCATTAAGCCAGTTTAACACCAATTAAAATTAGTTCGATTTGGTTCGATTTTTTTATAAAAAAGTTCTGATATACTCGAACTCATTCCGAATATGAACAAAATATTCAAAACCGATCCGACTATAGAAAAACTTGAAAACCCGATTGGAACCTGAACGGGTGTCTGAATGCCCATTCGGCCATCCATAGTATATTTTTGTGTTAGCCCCTTTTGTAGTAACTTGTCAATATTAATCTAATAACAAAACTAATCATCATAAACGTTAATCCGTTTATATTGGAGCGCTCCTTCTCTTCCCTAAGACCCGATTGTAATCAAAATCTTATGTGGTCGCACATGTTATATTTTTCCTTACTATAATGGTGATATTTGTCACTTCTCTGATTGTTTTTCTGCATTGATCCATTATGAAGAAAAGTTATGGTTGGAGTGTTGATGGTAATTCAACTGTCTCTCTTTCATCTACATAAAAAGTGATTTCACCACGAACACAACACACAAAAACAACATTATGGGTCATAAAGAAAAAATCATATTCTCGACGCAAGAACAGAAGTAAAAGTTTTACTAACTTCTACTTTGTATGTGTGATATTGTTGGCTTTCTCACTTTCATTTTTTTATTTTTTTATTTTTTTGAGAGAATGCAAGCTCAAGTTTTGGTGGTGGTAATAAAGATGATGTTAATGAGAAATGGTCGGCGGTTCAAATTGAAAGGATATGATAAAATAAATATTTCACTAACCCCTTTAAAATAAAAAAAGTTCTATTGAACATTCCTGCAAACAACCACTGAATCCTCCTTAAGTAAATGTATAACTTCACTTTCATCATAATTCAAAATTCAGATAATAAACAATATAAACAACAATTACTATAAAGCAACACTAAACTAAAATACATGCCATTACAAAAAATAATCATATAGTAATGTGTACAAATTTTGTACAAAATCTTATATTGTATTAAAGTTCATAACTTTGTAAACATATAACTCTACACATAGCACATGTTAAATACTAGTTGTTCTATGATCACACGACACTAAAAAACACTCAACACATTACAAGTTAATAAATGAAAATAAGTTACTATATATTGTAGATTGATGAATTTACTGCAACCATGGGATCAACGATGTAACCTAGCCTCCATATCTTTCGGAAAAATCCACATTTCCAATTTATTTCTTCTCTTTCTCCGTCGTTGACGACAAGCAAGCCTTTCTCCGTCGAATCCATTGTTTCCTCCGGAGATCTCAGTATTAGTTTTGAGAAATTTTCACATCTTGATTAAACTCTACAAATTTATATACGGTTGCTATGGTTTTTTATATAAATTTGATTCCTGTTTTTTGGCGGAATATCGTATTATGATTCGCATCTCCCGAAACGGCGTCTTATTGGCTCATAAGATGGAAAACGGTGTCTTGCGATCTTCCTTTACAGCAGTGCCTTGTTTGAGAAATTTTTTTTTGCACGTCTCTTATATCTCTAAGTTCGCTTTTATTTAGACTTTGTCAATAAGACCCACTAAGAGATGTAACATTGATAAGTGTATTGAATGGTCAAATCTTTCATCTAAGACAAGACGTCCATACAAACTTCTAGTCGATAGAATTATCCAAAATATACATTCATGTACAAATTAGTAAAGTTGAGATTATGTTTCCAATTGTTCACACATAAACAAAATTAGTGAATTATCCTTCCATTTTTAAATAACTATGTGTATATATTCTAAAGTTTTTCCGCGCTAATAATTTAAGTTCTTTTTGATAACAAGTTAGTTTCTTTCATTTTTTTCCGTTAAATACTATGTTTTTTACTATCATGTTCTTTTTTACTTCTTACAATTATTATTTTCAAAATATTATTTAACTACGACGGTTAATTATCTTTATTTATCGTCTTTTTGTCTATTTTTCAACTAATTTTTCATGTTGGTTTACAATTATGTTTTATTAAACTAAATTTATTTTTCATAAAGTGAAATTTTGCTTCTACAATGTTTGTTTAAATTCTCTAGTTTTTGTCTATTTTTTATCATTTATCTAGAATTTGTTATGTGATTTTTGAAAATGTTTAGATATGAATCCTAATAGATGTTGAATGTTTATGTTGGTGATGAGGTGGTTATAATACATTTTATGTTGGTTCTTACGAACTTAGGATGCCAGATCAAAGAAAAGAGACATACTGATGTTTTGTACTTAATAGAAAAAATAGGCTGGAAGTTGTGACAACTTACATTACTTTATTTAACTATACTACGGAAATACTATGTTAGAAGATACCAAAGAAAATCAATAAAAAATATTACGTAAGAAGTGTCAATAAACCATTTATTTTTTGTACACTCAAAAGACTATATCTAAATAAATAATTATCAACAATAGCATTAATTTCAAAGCCAAGCAATCAGCACAATTTATAATTATCAACAATAATATTCGGTTCATCCAAACAAACTAAGTTTCAATGAACCATAACTTTTTGTATTGTCAAAAGACCATATCTCAGCTGTACCTTTTTCAATAAATTATTATCAGCAATATTTCTAGCATTAATTGATTTTTTAGAAGTGAACTCTATAGTGCATAGTTAAATTAGGTGAATGGTTTAGAAATTTTCATAAAGGTTCAGGATCGTAATACAAACATGTCACCAGTCACGATTCTTTTATAAAAGTGGCGGTTTTTTAAAAAAAGATATACAAATCTGCGCACAGATTAAAAAATTAGAGAGATTTTCTCAAGGAAAGGTTTCAGTAAGAATCATTTATTCAAATTCGTCAACACGTTTCTTATCTATCCGATAAATCTGTTATGAAAAGATGTTAAGAAGTAGCTTACCGTTTTCTCAAGTTTTGAAGCTTCAATTTGGAGTTTCAATTTAACATCTAAGAGAATTTGATTCTCGGATATAGATTCAAAAAGATGAAAGAGTTAGTATCAAAGACTTCTAAGTACAAACATAAAAATAAAAGGTTCAAGTTGGGGTTTACTACCTGAGTAGTTTTAGATCTTCACTTGAAGTTGTCGGATCCAGTCTTTCATGTCACATGCAAGGATTTTTTCAGTGGATCATGTGATATTTTACTTCAAGGTAACTCATTTTTTTGGTGAATGTAGAGAAAAAGAAACAAATTCAATACAAATATACAGACATACAAAAAAGTTTCTTCAGAAGTATACAAAGGCTTACCGGCTTTACATATTAGCTTCCAAAGCTCTTTAAAAGTTGTTTCTAGAGAGTTTCTTCAGTTCTCATATGCAATAAAGAAGAAAGGTGTTAGAAGTTTCATTAAGCTAAAAAGGATGAAAAGAAAGGCAGAAGACAAATGGTCAAAAGCTTAATGTGATAAGGGTGTGTGGTGGACATGTTGATGATTGGAAAAAAATGAGTCTTTGCAGCGGAAGCAGAGACCATCGGAGGACTGCCTTGCACAAACTGATATAGTGAATTGGAGAGGACAGTCTCTCTCCAAGAGATACCTTAAATGGAATTAGGTTAACAATTTTTTTGTTATAGTTTCTTTTACAGTCTTAACTTGAGACACAAATAACAAAGAATACCTAATATTAAGTGGTCACACGCATATACTTATTGTTTCTAATGTGATACGATTCGAAAGAATGTAAAAAACATATTTTCTTTATAGAAAACATTGACAAGTAATATGATAACTCGTTTATGAAATGTAAATAAAATGAAAAGAACACAAAAATACACTAGTAGTAATATTCTAGAAATATCATATTCGAGGAGAAATCTTTTTGTTGGTATTAACTTGTAATATAAGAACTTAATTATAGATATAAGGAATGAACCATGTTTAATCTAATTATTCGGCGGCGACTGTTGCAGCTATATATATTTCGATTATGCATGGTCTAACCACCTTAATAGATTAAGAAATTTTGGATTTTTTAAATCTAAAATAGGGTATATCTAAAATTTGTTTAAAGATCTAAATTGGGATGGCAAACGCTATTAGTTAAATGTGATTTGTCGGTTAATTAGGTTAAGCATTTTTTATTAATTATTAGAGA
Organism: Iberis pinnata; assembly: GCA_900406425.1. Lineage (NCBI taxonomy): Eukaryota > Viridiplantae > Streptophyta > Magnoliopsida > Brassicales > Brassicaceae > Iberis > Iberis pinnata. Next base: position 5,226 of record OVBE01016988.1, on the reverse strand, counting down.
AATTAAAAGGATTTTAATAGTTTGTGAGACACAAAAAAGAAATTACAAGAATTTCATAGAAGTTCATGCAAAAAATGACGAATAGCCATTGCCGAGGAAATATAGCGTCAACTATACTCTTATGTCTAGCTATATATACTTTATTTTAGTAGGAACGTAGTCTTATTCAAATGGTTAAATTTATAACTCTGGATATTTTTATTGAATTTCGCTTCTATGTAGTTGCATCTTCCAATAATATATAAATTGGTTATGAATTAGATCTTTTGATAATATGACAAAATATATTTGATTATAGTTTTCATATTTTAATATAAATTTATGATAGTGACCAATAGTATCGTGAAAACTTTTTTATAATTGATTTAATTACTTTAAATAGTATGTTAATCGATTATTTTAAGAAAGTTTAGTTTTTGAATATTTGTGATCTTAGATCAAAAATCTTGTGTTACAAAAAACATTTTGTAGACTAATATTAAATAGTAAAATATAACTATTACGAGTTCGATTCAAATATTATTCTGTTTTTTTCTATCATCGATCTTTTTTTTATCATGCATAAACATTATGGTAAATTACACAATAAAAAGGAAATGAGGTGTCAACAAAAATAAATAAACATTTTTAGTGATGGATTGAATATGCTAGAAAGTATGTCGTCTTTCTATTGTGATTCTTGGACAGATTCGCAAAGGAATTACAAAAATGACAAGCGTAGTAAATTAAACTATGCTAATTCAGATATGAAAACTGGTTATTGCTACAGTTGAAAAACCATTTATGTAAGCTCTAAAGAGTCAATGCATAATAAAATACAATACTCATGTCATTTTTGGAGGCATGCTAAAGCCGTAAAAGGCTAAATAGTTATAAGTGAAAAGGGGAACAACTGCAACACCCCAATCGATTTTCCTAACGGGTTCGACTCACTTCCTAGATAAACCAAGCAGTGACATGCTTTAGAGGCTTCTATACTTAGCTGTTTTCATGCACATTTCATTTTCTTTCGAAGTCATTAACTTAAAACATGCATTCAATAGATAGATCAACCAGTTTCCAATTACAATGCCAGTTTGCTAAATAAGCTATTAAATTGAACTGAAACTTTTCTAAGTTAATCTACCTAACAACAATCTATATACAACCATCCATCTTTCCCTACATTTGCCTTGATTCCGCGAGTATCACATGCGGCCACAAAGGAGGCATAAGCAATGCTAATTGCTTAGTGAGTACGGTTAAATCCACAACACTTAGAAAACATTACATATTCGTTCCCTTAGAAAATTTCATCATAGTTTTAACTCAGTTTTACTAAACAGTTTGATTAAACTATCCTGATCATCCGCAACACTTAGCCAACATTACATATTTGCTTCTAGTGAGAAGTATTTCTCCCTAAACTTCTCCACAAACTTATCCCAAGTGTTGATGTGCCTTCTTGCTGAAGCACCCAACCACCAGACATGTGCATCTCCCTCTAAGTAGTGCACTACAATATCCCTCTTGAACCCATCTGGACAACGGATGGATTCAAAGTTTATCTCCATCCTTAACACCCATATATCCGCTTCTATCGGATCTATTCCTCCTGAGAAGAACTTGGTGCCAAAATTTTGCATGTGATCCATCACATTCAAGTACGAAGGACCATTTCCAACTGGAACTTCTTCTTCAACCAGCATAAAGCGGTTCTCAACTCCCACAGCAGGATGATTCTCAACAACTGGCGGGTTTTGTCCAACTGTACCCGCACCAACTCATAGTAATCACTCTAGCACTTGTGCTAGCACCATCAACACAACTTCCAGTCCAACTGGTGCACCACCACCAGCTCCAACGTTTCCACCACCAGGGGCATTCGTATTACCCCCAACATTCACATTTCCCTCATGGTTCCCAGTGTTTTCCACATTCTCGGGATGATTCTCGGAGTTCTCATCTCCAACAGTAGTTTACCTTTTACCACAATTAATTCTTGCCATCTGCAGATAGATTTTATTCGTAAGTTAGCTACACGACCAACTTTTCCTCAATCACAATTTGGCAGTGAGAAGTCTTACCGCGGTCATGGAAACAGGAAGGATGGATTTAACCCAATAATCCTAGAAACGTAATTACTCTGATACCAATTTGCAACATCCTAACTCGATATTTCCTAACCAGTTCGATTCACTGCCTGGATAAATCAAGCAGTAACATGCTTTAGAGGTTTCTATACTTTGCCAATTTTTAGAGATTTTCAGTTCTTTCTAAGTTCTTATTCTTACTTAGCCGTTTTCATGCACATTTCGTTTTCTTTCAAAGTCCTTGACTTAAAAAAAATTCATCCAATAGATAGATCAACAAGTTTTCAACTACAATATCAGGTTGCTAAATAAGCTGTTACATTGAACTGAAAATTTTCTAAGTTAATCTACCCAACAACAATCTATTTAAAACCATCCATCTTTCCCTTCTTTTGCCTCGACTCTGTGAGTTGTCTTACTCCTTAGCATCACCTGCAACCACAAATGAGGCATAAGCAATGTTAATTCCATAGTGAGTACGGTTCAATCCGCAACACATAGTGAACATTATAGATTCGTTCCCTTAGAAATTTTCATCACAGTTTTAACTCAGTTTTACTTAACATTTTGATTATACTGTCCTGATCATCCGGATTCACCCAGATGCATCACCAGTCTAACCCACAGTTCGACTAGACTGTCATGACCATCTAGATTCACCCAGATCGATCAGCAGTCTAGTTTAGTACGCTTTAACAGTTTGGCTCTTAAGCCATTTCAGGAAGTTTTCACGGCATCATTGCCTTAACAATTCATGATCCACTCGTTATACATTCGGATCATGCAGTATTAGCCATGAAGGCTATAAAAATGGTAAAACGGCTCTCATTGCCTTAGAAGATCACTAAGAAAGTCTAAAATTCAGTAACTCGCTCTCTCCTTAATATGTTTGTCGATTCTGACTGAATTCTTTGATTTCGGAGGTTTGATCGGCACACGGACTGATTCTTCACTGCTACGCACTTCCCATGGTATGATCGCACAACTGCTCGACTTTAACTCTCTACGGTGAACTTTCTCTATGAAGAATAATTATCTCACATAAAGAGACAAAGTGAGCCGATCATTCAATATTTATAGGCAAATTAGCGGTTTTCAGTTGAGATAACCGCTTCTTAACCGTCCAATCAGAACACGCCAGCTCATCGATCTGTGGTTCTTCACCGGAAACCGCTTAGGTGCATTATTTTTCATAACCGCCCACGCTCTAATGCGATCATCAGTCCAGTAACCGCTCCCACGCGCGTGTTCTTGCACACGCATGGTCTGACAGACATAACTGCCTTGTCAGAACCTAAAAATTATAACCGTTCTGTCTGAATCCGACCATCATGTCCGAATTCGACCAGGTCTCACCAACTTTCCCACCAACTTCCACCAACCATCCAACCAACTTCACCTAACTCTGACCAAATCCTACTTTTTCTCGGATTTCTCGGAATCAGCTCAACTTTCCAGTTTAACTTAGTTTTTGATCGGATTTTCTTCATGTTCGTGATGCTTAGCTAAATCCTTAACCGAACTAGCCCAAACACATTCAGATTCCCACCTGATCATGATCTAAGCCATGATCTGATCTTCCTTCTTCGATCTTCTTGATCGATCTTCCCATTTTGGACTAAACATGCTTGTCAAGCATCCCGACCATGTTGTCGATGCATGGTCTAAGGGGTATCTACCATAATTGGGTCCATCCAACCGGTCCACCCATATCCTCAACTACACCCAGCCCCTATATAGCTCTTATGACATTTTTTGGAATTTTACCAGGATACATTACATGTGTTTAATGAGTCACTGCCTATTTAATTATTAATTATAAAAATTAATAATAAATAGACATGACTGGAACTCACACAAATGATGCATACTTTCACCATCGGTCAAGGAACAATGCAGATACTTAGCATTATTCCCAAACTGATTCACTTTTCTTAGCATTTTTCCAAAAACTTTCCAAACATGCGAATTTAATCTCTTGGTTTTTGACTTTTATGTTCTGATCTGGCCATATCGGCCATAATTCAGTTCACAGACGCTACAACAACCCCACATTATCTTTTGGAGGCCCATGATGTTTATTGTCCTATCCTAAAGTCGGAGTACCTACCCTAGACCCGATATTGTTTTCCACACAACATCGATATAATAAACAAAGGGTGTCCCATAAGACAATTCAAGATAGTCTAATTCACCACTCAACAGTCGTAGGGATCCACCCACCCCTGATGTTGGTCGTACCCAATGCCACTCGGTAGATTCTTGTGTCACGAGATCTAACACTGACACATGATAGCTAATGAGATCAAGGGTATGATCATGCAAAAGACTAAAAACGCATGATGTTTTTTAACATTGTTGATTGTACGCCATATATTAGTTATCATGAACAAATGACTTATTTTTTTGGTGTGTTGATGTTTCTTCAGCTTCATCTAAGAGAGAAGAATATCTTTTACATTCTTGAAAGCTGGTGACACTTTTCGAGAAGGATTTTTCCTTGAGATTCAAAATGGGTTGCTTTCTTCTTGTTAAATATTGATGATATGATGGGAAAATGATATGATAATGAATATTATGTGTAAGAGAAATATACGGGAATATAAAAGGAATTTATCATGTTAATCCATGTGCATTTTGTAAATTGTCTCGATGTTATAACCTTGTTTTAGTAGCATGGATCCAAACAATCATCATTGCAACACTCAAAATTTTACTAATTATCTTTTTTACTATCCAAATCCCAATAATTATATCTAGGGGTGGGCAAATGGGAATTATGGACATGAATTTCTGGGAATAGGACAAGCATTTGGGAACAACAATATATGTCCCATTTTAGATTCGGGTTGGGGACGGGATGTGATGGGATGGGAATGAAAATTCCAAAAAATACAACAACAAAAATGGCCTAACTAATTTTCAACGACACACAAGTAATAACCACAAACACTCAAACAATTATTTGTATTTTAAATAGCATCATGGTCAATTATTTGTGGTTTAAAACAACATCGTGTCTCCTTGTAGAATTAGTAAGGATTAACTTTTCTTGAGCCGTTTTTCTTAGAAACATAAAAACAATTAGGTTGTACTTGTTAATAATATATAATAAAATTTATTATATATATATATATATATATATATATATATA
>OVBE01016987.1:0-10652 GCA_900406425.1 Iberis pinnata | reverse complement strand
TCTATTGAGATCAAGTTTGTTTTCTACATACATTCTCACTTTGTTTTCTTTGTTTTCAGGTACTTAGAGCACTATTCCAGTGTATGAAACTGAGAAGCGAAGGACCAACTGACTTACTTCCACTTGTTGACGATATTCAAGCGAACAAGTTTCACGGGCTACCAGTGCAGGACCCCATGGATCATCTTGACGATTTTGACAGACTTTGCAGTCTTACCAAGATAAATGGAGTGAGTGAGAACGCTTTCAAACTCCGCCTTTTCCCATTCTCTTTGGGTGATAAAGCGCACCACTGGAAGATGGCTCTACCTACGAATTCCATCACCTCCCTGGAATGACTGCAAGAAGGCTTTTCTTGAAAAATTCTTCTCTACATCACGGACACCAAGGGTTAGGAATGATATCTCTGGTTTTGCGCAAAGGAATGCCAAAACATTCTACAAAGAATGGGAGAGGTTCAAGGGGTATACCCTGCAGTGTCCCAATCATGATTTTAGCAAAGAGTCACTCCTTAGTACTCTCTACAAAGGAACACTGCCCAAGATCAGGATGCTCCTCGACACAACTAGCAATGGAAATTTTTAAACAAGAACACCGAAGAAGGATGGGAGCTTGTAGAAAATCTAACACAATCTGATGGGGTCTACTCTGAAGACTATGATAGGACTCCACGGGGCATCAATGATTCCGATGACAAAACTCAGCGAGACATAAAGACTTTGAATGAAAAACTGGATAACATCCTTCTTANAATCTGATGGGGTCTACTCTGAAGACTATGATAGGACTCCACGGGGCATCAATGATTCTGATGACAAAACTCAGCGAGACATAAAGACTTTGAATGAAAAACTGGATAACATCCTTCTTGGACAACAGCAACATGTTCACTTCAAGGGTTTTGTCAACTACTTGAATAATCCTGGTCTCTCGTACTGTAGCAACAACGTAGCCAACCCTCAGGATCAAGTTTATCCCCCACAGCAGCAGAAAAATATCCATTACGCTCAGAGTCGTGGTTTTGTTCCCAAAAAACAATCACAGGGTGGTCTTCAGCAACAACCACATGGTGGTTTTCAGGAGCAACAACAAGTTGGTGCTCCTCTTGGTTTTGCACCTTAACAACCTCCACCTTCCAACATTGAAGCAATTTTACAACAAATTCTTCAAGGTCAAGCAACTGGTTCCATGGAAACATCTAAGAAGCTTGGTAAACTCAACCACAATATAGACTCCTCTTTCAATGCCCTCTCTCCAAATATTGAAGTTTAAAACTCCAGGTTTACTACTTTGGAAAGCAAGTCTGCTTCCACTTCTATTTCTCCTCCAACCACAAATGGCAAACTTCCATGAAAGGCAATTCAGAACCCAAAGGAGTATGCACATGTCTATACCTTCTTCTTGGGGAGTACCAATGACCTTTCTTCTCACACTTGTCTTACTCATATGACTGAGGAAAGTGTAGTTCAAGTTTGGGGAGATTTGAGCTTAAATGGAGCTAGAAATACAGATAATGCAAAAAGTGATTCCTTGACATGGACGAAACTAGAATCAGCTGTCAGATTCAAGCTTGTTCTTGGTGAAAAGCTATATGTTTCAAAGGATAAGGAAACACCCTTCATCCTACCACCTTATATTGCAAGGTTGCCATTCCGATCACGGTTCAAGAAGGAGATAATGATGAAATACGTGGAAATCTTTGAGAAATCAACGAAGGAGGGTGAAGCTCAAAGAATGATGGTACCAAATGATAAATGCAATGCCATAATAGCAGAGAAGCAAGAAGATACTTGCTCATTCACCCTTCTATGCTCATTAGGTCCATTGACCTTCAACAAATGCCTATCAATTTAGGAGCGTGTATCAACCTGATGTCTCTCTCCGTTGCCAAGAAAATGGGGTTTAATGAGTATAAGCTTCCAACATGTCTCTAATTTTGGCAGACAGATCCATTACGAACCTTCATGGACTTTTGGAGAACTTTCATATCAAGATTGGATATGGAAAAGGAACCAAAGGATCATTGATCTTGGGAAGGCCGTTTTTAGCTACGATCGGAGCTGTGATCAATGTGAACAAGGACAACATCATGTTGAACATGGGGAATGATCCAAAGATGTTCTTCAACATTAAAGACAATACAAAGAAACCTACACTCCAAGGTCAGCTATTCTCTATTAAGGAGATGAATGAGGACAATCATGAAGATGGGTATTCAAGCAGCGGCTCAATAGAGTACGAGTTGATAAACTCAAACAAGGTTTCAAAGCATTAAGAAGCATTTGGGGGTGCCAAAGAGTCAAATGCAAGAGTTTTTGCAGAATTAGAGGAAACCAGAAGACTGAGGCTAACAACTAGAGTACGCAAACTGCCCATTTCAGGAGCAGCAAATCATGAGCTCAAGCACCAGCTTGAGAAGAGACCACCTCTAAAAACCACTTCGGGCACTACCTTTTTTGAAAACGGTTTTGAGCCTCAAGCCACAACAATGGACCTCAAGGGCCAAAACAGCTCCAACTGTATAATCAGATGCATCACACAATCTCAAAAGGGTAATCCCAATTTGGAGCTTGAACTATGAGGGTAGATACCAAAGTTTCCTTAATGAGATAGAAAGCCTTCAGACATTCAGAATCAAAGTTAAACTCAGTTTCCTTGCACAACAGCCTTGTCAAGGGCCTAGTTATCTTTGAGAGTCTTTAATGAATCTCCTGTAGAAATCTGCATGTCCCAGAAAGCTTCTGATATATTTTACAGTCTTTGGTGGTTGCAATTGCATCATCACATCAATCTTGCCTTGTCTACTTCTATTGTTTTCTCAGAAATCTTGTGCCCTAAGACAATTCCTTCTCTTACCATAAAATGGCATTCCTCCCAATTCAGATTCAGATTGGTTTCCTCACACCGAGCGAGTACCCTACACAAGTTTACTAAACAAGACGAGTAGGAAGATCCATACACGGAAAAATCATCCATGAATACCTCAACCATCTCCTCATTTACATTTGAAAACATAGAAGTCATGCATCTCTGAAAAGTAGAAGGTGCATTACAAAGACCAAAAGGAATTTTCCTATGAAAATATTCCATAAAGACAAGTAAAAGTGGGCTTTTCCTGATCATTATGGCGGATAGGGATTTGAAAGAATCCGCTATACCCATATAGAAAACAGTAGTAAGGATGATTTGCAAGTCGTTCTAACATTTGATCAATGAAAGGCAATGGAAAGCGATTTTTTCTCGATGCAGCATTCAACTTCCTATAATCAATGCGCATTCTATGGCTAGTGACGGTTCGAGTTGGAACTAATTCATCCCTATCGTTTTTCACAACAGTAATTCCTCCCATTTTAGGGACACAATAAATTGGTGATATCTAAATATTGTCAAAAATATGATAGATAACACCAGCATCTAGCAACTTAAGCACTTCTTTTTCACCAATTCCTTAAGATTAGGATTCAATCTCCTTTGAGGTTCAATGCTAGAGTAAGACTCATTCTAAAGATTAATCTTATGAGTACACAAGCTAGGTGATATTCCCTTGATGCCATCTAATGAATACTCTATCGCTCTCCTAAATTTCCTCAATTCAATCAATAGCAAATGAAATTTATCATCACTAAGCTCATCATTTACTATGACTGCATATGTAGAATTAGGTCCAAGAAAGGCATACCCTATCCCATTGGGAAGTAGATTTAGTTCCACTGATGGTGTATTGAGCTCAGTCTTCTGAAAATGTTGGTTCTGAAACGGGTAACTTATCATCTGAGAGTACTTGTCTCTAAGATCTTCATATATCTTCAAAGCCTTTTTCATGCTCCACTTCATCGTGAGCATCTAACATTATTCCATAACCTAAGGACTCAATGGTCTTTCTCATTCAAATCCTCCAATAACTCATCTGCGAGTTGATCCATTTCTTCTATGTAGAAGATTTTTCCTTCAATAGTTTGATTCTTCATGGCATCTTGAATATCAAAAGTCATCTTCAGGTCTTTACTCATATTCATCTGAATTTTCCCTTTTTGAACATCTATGATAGCTCCAGTTGTAGCCAAGAATGGTCTCCCCATAATCAAAGGATCTCTTGGCCCCTCGCTCATTTCCAACACCACAAAATAAGTTGGTATCTCAGTTACCCCAACCTTTACAGGTAAATCTTCAAGAATCCCATGTGGAATTCTCCTTGATCGATCTAAGTACCAAAGAGATATTGCAAGATTTGAATTTTCTGAAAACAAACTTCTTTGCAACTAATAGAGGCATTAGACTAATTGATGCTCTTAGATCACATAAGCATTTGTTGAATGCCAAAGCTCCAAGTGAACAAGGTAGAGTTAATGAACCAGGATCATAGAGCTTCTTTCAAATTAAAATTCTTGTGATTANGCATTTGCACTGCATTCCTTGCTTAAAATTACCATTCCCTGAATTTCTTTACACCTCTTGGTGATTGCATCTTTCAAAAACTTTTTGTATGGAGGTACTAGAGTTATTGTATCAAGAAGTGGTACCTTAATATCAGTGTCCTTCATATAATTCTCAAAGATTCCCTTATGCTTCTCCATGATCTATTTCTTAAATCTAGAAGGGAATGGTAACCTTGGAATGTATGGTGGTGGCAGAAATTAGTTTGTTGGTAACAACTTCATCGTCGACTTTACTTGATCTTAAATCCTCCCCAGCTTAATCTACATTGTCCTCAGTGTCTTCAGTTAAAACTTCTCTTAATGGTAACTCTCTCCCACGTTTCAAAGTGATAGCATTGATGTGGGCATAATCTTTTGGATTTTGAGCAGATTTACCAGGTAGATGAGTTGTAGGCTTTGGTGCAGAAGATGAAGCACCCATGCTTTCCAAATACTTGAGCTTAGAGTTCAATGTTTCAAACTTAAGATTGAGATCATTGTAAAAGCAATCCATTTGTGTCTTTAGTTCAGAAAATTTCTTCGAAGTTTCCATTGCTTCATTAGCCTGACCTTGCAGAAGTTGTAGTAACATTGCTTCAATGTTAGATTGTTGAGCTTGAGGTTGCAGATGAACAAAACCGGGAGGTCTGCTAACTGGTTGTTGATATTGAAAACCGTTATGTGGTTGTTGCTTTGGGATGAAACTGCGATTCTTAGCATAACTGATGAAAGGCTGAAGTTGTTGCTGCTGTTGAGGTGGATAAACCTGATCTTGGGGATTAGCTACGTTGTTGCTCCGGTAAGAAAGGCCCGGATTGTTCTTGTAGTTAATGAAACCCTTGTTATAACCACCTTGATTGTGAACATAGATAATCTCTTCTTGTTGTTCAATCTCCCCATCTTGAATCTGAACATGCTCTTCATCACTTATGAAATGAACTTGTTGTTGTTTTCTAACAAGTAACCTATCCAACTTATCATTCATGGCCTTAATTTATTTCCTAGTCTTGTCGTCTGAATAAGAGCTACTGTGAGGTGTGCGATCATAATATTTATTATAGATGCCATCTGATTGCACTAAATTCTCAATAAGTTCCCAACCATCATCAACGTTCTTGTTCAGAAAATTACCATTGCTCGCCGATGTCAAGTAACATTATGATCTTCGGTAAAACACCTATATAAAGAGTACTAAGAAGAGACTCCTTGCTAAATCCATGGTGAGGACATGTCAATGTATAATTCTTGAATCTCTCTCAAGCTTACAGAAAGTTTCAGCGTTCTTCTGTGCAAAAACAGAGATCTCATTGCTCAACTGTGCAGTTCTTGAAGTGGAGAAGAACTTGGAAAGGAAGGCTTTCTTGCAAGCATCCCAAGTTGTGATTGAGTTCCTTGGAAGAGATTTCTCTCATTGATGGACCTTGTCACCCAAAGAGAAAGGAAAGAGACGCAACTTGAATGCATCCTCACTTACGCCATTGATCTTGGTAAGACCACGTAATCTGTCAAACTCATCCAAATGGTCGAGTTGATCTTCCATTGGTAAGCCGTGGAATTTATTCCCCTGAACCATAGCTATCAAGCTATGCTTGATTTCAAAATTGTTGTTGTTTATAGTAGGTGAAACAATTCCATGGCGCTGAGTATGAGTATTCGGGGCATCGGCAACACCAATAGTACGTCCATTATTTTGATTGTTGTTATTGTCCTTCATTTGCAAATCCAAGCATCTCATATGACCTATTCGCTACTATTCTCGTCTTGTTCGAGCGTGTTCCAATTCTAGGGCACGAATGTCTTCAAAGATAGGTATTAAGTCAGTTGGTCATCTGCTTCTCAGGTTCATAGATCTTAAATGCAAAAAGAAGGAGAAAACAAAAATTAGTAAAACAAAAGAAAATGGGCTTAGTCCCAAAAAATTCAAAGTACTAATGGTTAATCGTGATCCTAAAATGGCAACGACGCCAAATTGATTGTAGAATTTTTTCAGTGCTTAACTACTTTAACTCCTAATGCACTATCATAGTCATTGCAATACAATAGATATCAATCCAAATAAGAATGATCAATAGAATAAAACTTACAAGAATCTCATTTAGTCTAAGCCAAATCACTAAGTGGATTAACTCTACACATCAAAATCATGCATTTAACAAAGATAAACAAAAGTCAACTAAAAAAGTCAACAGTGATTAAGAAATAGTAAACTAAAATTAGAAATGCAAATCAAGAAGAAAATCAAAACAAATGGGCAAAGGTAATCGACTCGAGTGATCAAATAATATTTTATGATGCTAATACTCACATTCCAGTGCTAATCATTGGTCTAGAATTCCCTTAATTAGACCAATCCATTCTCATGGCACTAATCCCTCTCCTAATCATGCAACTAAAAATAATATCTTGGATAATTGCATATAATAGAGGCAGAAAGATCTAATTCATGATAAACCACTACAAGAACAAATAACAATCTCTTGGATAGTATCATTTAGAAAACAATAATTGGTTCAGGAATTTCATCGAAAATATTTCGGGAAAAATTCATCCTATAGTCTAAACTTGATTGATCAAGTCAAATATACCATTAGGCACACTTACTGAATGAAGATCTAGACTAATCAACTCCTAAACATCATATTCAATTAGCTAATCACCCTAACCTACATGACCCATTTGCTTAGGAATGAACTACTCACTAATCATAGATAATACACAAGTTCTAATGATGAAAATATGTAGAATCATGATTAGAAACAGAAATTAGAAAAAGATTAACAATCAAAACAAAGATCAGACTCAAATTAAGCAAGATTTAAAATGATTACAAAATAGTCTCAAGAGAAAAGAGATAAGGTAAAATCAAGCATAAACCTAAAAATTAGGTTTCTAAAAGTTTAAATAGTAACTCTTAAAAGTCTTGGGTAAACCCAAAACACATGGTTAACCCATAATAAAATTTGGGTATAAATTCACTTTGTCAACACTTTTTAAACTTGTCTTTGAATCGGTACCGACCAAGACACCCGGTATGAGTCCTCGGTACGGCTCGTTCCTTCTCTGTACCAAGTTGTCTAGTCGGTACGTGCTGCTCGGTATACCATATCGGGTCTTGCGCTCTGGACAACTAATTCGGTACATGCATGCGGCTATTCATATCGAGCTCTACAACCTGTACAACTTAGTCGGTATGGCTGTACCGGGATGAGTGTATCTGCAAAGGAAAGCCGGTACAATCTACTCCTTGACTATACCTGGTCTTCCACCCGGTACATTCTCGCTGGTACAATCATTCCGGATTAGGTGTATCAGCTCCACAGGTCGGTGTAATCCTTTGTTGTTCGGCATTGGGTGTATATGCCGGTACATGAATGTCGATATAACTCTAAATTCATCAATTTACTCCATTTTGCCACATCCTTCTTGTCTTTGAACCAAAACTCAACTCCGCACACCTAAATCACATGAAACATGCTAACATATGCAAAATACGATCTACCTACGCCTACATTTAAGCTAAAAACTCAAAATACAATGAAAATTCATGTCAAAAAGCCTTAAAAAGTGAAGATATCACTTAGTATAGTAATATGAAAGAGAATTTGTGCCTTGGCACAATGTACATATTTTTTTTATCTAAATTGTAGATTTAAGGTAAATTTTTTGTATGAAAGTGTTTGAAAAGATCATCCCATATTCCTACTGCATTTGAGATGTATAGAACGCTAGCATAAATATGTTTAGAAATGACATTAAGAATCTAAGCCTTCACAATATTGTTACACCGTATCCAAATATTGTGAAGAGAATCAGTTTATGGAGGTCTTTGATGAGATCCATCAAGAAAACTGATTATGTTCTTTCCTTCCAAGCTAATTTTCATTGTTATGATCGAGGAATTGTGATTTTCACCAGTAAGAATCTTTGAAACTATCGACATGGAGGATGATCACCAAAATGTATAAAGAGATGATATGGTGGTTATAAATTGAATCTGAACTTGAAATATGAAAATCATAGGAATATGCAGCTCCGATTGACTTCGAAGTTGTCTTGAGAGCAGATTGTTGGAATTCATTTTTTGATTCTAGAGAGATGACTCGATTTCTTAGTTTGGTTCCTTTCTTAACCATTATTGATTGATTTTGAGAAAGAAATATGAACACAACAAACTGAAATGGAATCATAGTGAAGAACTCTTCCAAACAGAGGACTTTTTCGGTATAATTTCGAAGATAATGGAAAAAAATGCAAATAAGAAGCAATTGCGATTATGAAAGAGAGAAAGAGAGTAAGATAGTAAGGGAATGAGGAAAATTAGTGTTATGATACTGATAGACTCAGGATTATAATCCTAAATCTAGACTGCAGAGTACAGCTCCTCGTAGTATAGTAATGGTCGATTTCCAAAAGACCAGATTGTGCGACTCTCAATTTAACTTTTGTTTCTAGCTAAAATGGTAATAAAAGGTAGAGTTTGATTTTTTAAAGAAAATAATTAAAAGAAAGTAAATTAAATTGAAACGCAAGGCGTTAAGGAATTCCACAGGTTATCAGTTTAGACGTTCAGGTTAACATGCAAGTTTTATTTATGAAAGTGGTTCTCAACTAACAAGATAATGATAGGCTAGCCTCCTCCAAAATTATTAGACCCCTATAATCAAACTACCCAAATACAAACTCCCGCCATATTTAAACAATTCAATCATGCAATGAATTCAGATTTTATATGTTCATAAGCATCAAAGACAATATTTCCGCAAACAGAGACACGTACTCATCTAAACTAGGTCATGTTTCTAAACCAAATTCCTTTGTATTTATTAACCTAATATCATGAACTAGGTGATCAAGCTAATTCAAGCAATTATTTCAGATAGAGACTAAGAACCTAAAAATTCAAATCCATAATGTCAAACCCTAACTATCAATTCTTGATTTCCCTCAGATAAACCCTAAAACCTAACAAAGTGACTACTCAGACATGGCTAAGCAATCAATAATCATTATCATCAGATAGATCCATTCTCTCTGAAAAGTCTCAAAAAAGTTGTAACTGTAAATTGTGTTCTCCCCCTCTTTCCTAAACTAAGCCTAAAGGTATTTATAATAATAATAAAAACCTAATATAATAAGGAAAAATCATAATACATTTCGAGGACGAATACATCTTTTTGAACCTTTCCAAGTTGACTCGGGTGTTGGGATCGATTGATCTAAGTAGGGATCGATCGATCCATCGTTCTTTATCTTCCGAGATCAATCGATCCTGGATGTGATCGATCGATCTAAAATTCCCTATATTTTCCAGAAGCTTGGATCGATCGATCTCCTCAGCGAAATTGCTAGGATCGATTCTTCTGCTTCAATTTGGCCCATTTGCACGTGAATTCTTTCAGAAATCATCCTTTTTGCTCCAAAACGTCTCAAACACCTAAATTCCTGAAAACATACCAAAAACACGTGGAAAATGCTCGAACGATGCCAAATAGCAAATATAAATACGCACTATAAAACATTAACATCGAGTGATATCAACTCCCCGGACTTAGATCTTTGCTTGTCATCAAGTTTAGCAAGACCAAATCTAGAGAAGATGTTTGAAAACTAAACGGGAACTCTCAGAATTTCAGCAACCCTAACTTCAGTAATCGAAAACTAAAAGACCCTAATCCTAAACAACCTTTGCAAAATAAATTATTCACCACCACATAATCTAACGAACATACTTCCTACTCTAAATCCCAATCAATCAAACTATCAAATCATATCAACTAGATCTATAAATTCAATTAAATACAAATAAGTGTGTTCTTGCCTATGGGGTATCCATCAACGTCGCTTAAGTACCTTTTCTATCAAAGCGCCCATACCAATTAGAGCATCAATCGAGTTCTGGTCCTGACCCTTTTTCCCCCTTTCTTACTTCTTTTCTCTCTTTTCTCTTTTTTTCTTTCTTTCTTTTTCTTCGCATTTTTGCACTTTTAATGTTCTTCTCAGCAAACGGTTTTTTTGGGATTGACTACGGATTTTTAGATCACGCTTTCAATCTTTTTTCTTTTACCAGTTTTTTTTCTTTTTTTCTGAAGGGAGGGAGAAAAAGGATACAGATCATACTGAAAGAACTTGTCGGTTTTACAGAGAACTGAAGAGAAAGCATATCATCAACAATCCAAAAGTCTAGAACTTTCAAAAGCATATCAATCAATCAACGGGGTTCCGAACCTAAATGCATTA
>OVBE01016986.1:0-10653 GCA_900406425.1 Iberis pinnata | reverse complement strand
AGGCCATTTATGGGAGAAGGTCTAGTAGAGTGATTAAGTGAGGGGATAAATTTATAATTATTGGCAATAATACAATTTTAAAAATAATTAGAATAAAAATGGACCAATGGGAAGCCAACACCACCTACTTGCACAAAGATCGTCCGGAATGGCTCGGTTCGGTAACTTGAATATTTCCGTACAACTAAGGATGAGTGAGCGACCAACTTAAGTATTTTATATGACTTAAAAATGGTTATACATGAGATTAAATAACGAGGAAATCAAAGTTTGACACCTCTTACTTGAAGCATCAACAAATCAGATTTTTACACCTAGCTAGTTATGATCTTTTGGACATGATTGGTCCAAATGTCTAACTTTGAAAATATGCACGACTTTGGGACAGCTCAAGGTTGATAAAGAGTGAGTCAAGAACTTGTTGTCGACCCAAGAATTCATCTCCAACCTGATCTTACACCTCATGCTCCTTAGATGTTTCTAGATTACCTTAGGTGTCATTTTCCTAGAAGGTTGTTTTAAGCAAGCTTGCTGTCCAGACCAAGTGACGACCTCCTGGGTGTTTTTCTGGCATAATGTACACCTCATGATGGAGGTAGAATCACCACAGGTCGCCACCAAGCAGACCTTCCACCTCTTGCACACATGTTGGCCATATAAGCCATCTTGGTGTCTCATTTGCTAAGTGTCAAGCAAAGGGAGAGTCTTGGTATCTTACCACGCCACTAATCTACCTATTAGACACCTCACGCTTGTCTTACTACCTATATAAGGGAGAGGTCGAGTTCATTTGGAAGACACACCAAAATCTCACCAAAAACTTCACTAGAGAAAGTAAACGTTCTTAAGCTTTAGGAGCAACCTTTCCGGAGCCAAGTCTAGCCAAGTAAACTGTAAGTTCGGCCATGTGAAGTAGCACATGGTTAGGTTAATATTTAATTTATTCTTTGATTTAATATTCTTTAGAGGTTAGGTTTCTTACTTAGCCATTTTCCGCTTACCGTTATAATGCTTGATTTTCGGTAAAATTATTTTACATGGTGATTATGTCGATTTGATTAGTGGATTATTAAGCCGTTATAATGCCCAATTTTTGGTAGGATTATACTTACATGGTTAGTAGGTTGCATTGATGAGTTTATTTATTAAGACGTTATAATGCCCGATTTTCGATAGAATTATACGAACATGATTATTAGGCTAAATTGTTTAATCGATTATTAGGCCGTTATAATGCTTGCCTGTTTATTTGATTGTTTGGTTGATTGAATTAATACTTGATTGAAATAGACGTGTTAGTATTGCACGTTAGGTATGGTGATGAGTAATGATTATGCATGATAATCTTAGTAGTGTTATTACATGTTAGAAATTATAATGCAAGATAGGCATTATATGATTATTGATTGTACTCATGTTGATGAGTATGTATGTGATTATGTAATTAACACGTTAAATATAAAAATGAGATTCGGGTGTAGGAGTGTTATGTCCTCAGGGTTCGGTTAATGAAGTTGCGAGAGAATGCACTCATAACTAGATCGAGTGACATAAGCTACCTACTCGCCGTGATTTGGTTAGTGGATTGTAGTGTGTCTACCTTCCATAACTGATGGTGGCAGTTGATGTCTGATCTCCATTTGCTCGGGACGGTTAGTGACCCTCCCGAGACCTGCATAACGATGCAGTGATTGGTGCCGTGAGTGAGACAGTTGGGGCCTAATAGGGTTGTACCTGCTCTGGCCTGTGTGGTAGAGATGTGGCTGAGTACATCGCCTTGGGCGAGATCAGAATCAACATATTGCCGAATTATAAGTGATAACATTTAAAAATGTAAAGTATATAAAGGAAACCCCTAGTGATGGAGGAAGGGCCACACGGGAAGAGTGAAGGGCCACACTGGAAGAGTGAAGGGCCGTGCTGAAGGGTTGGACACGGCAGTGAACCGTGGTTACTTGGTGGTGATAAGTAATGAGTGGTGATATCACGTTTATTATATTTGCATGCATTTGATTATCGCATTTGATTGTTCTGTGCTGATTGTTATTTTGGGTTTGGGTTAGAAGCATTATCTTTATCTATTGATGTTTAGAGACCCCGTTCTTACTGAGTAATCTTAGATTACTCATGATACTTCTTTTTGTTACAGGTAACCTTAGCGGGAAACCATATATGGTGAAAGGAACTTAGGTCGGTGGTGTAGATTTGCATGCCTTTTGTAAAATATATATGTACTATATTTGGTAATGAGTAGATTAGAGCATTAGGCTCCTGTTCAGTTACTTATGTAATATTTTAAAAATCAATAAAAAAATGTTTTCCAATAAAATTGGGTTTCATCTGATATTAGCCTAGTCCAGGCTAACACAACGCACGATCTTGGAATGGGTTGAAAAGCCTTAGGCCGAGATCGGGTGGGATGGCTGTTTGGGGTTGGACAGCTTGGGTGAACGGGTCTTTCCCTGAATCCTCGGCTGGCCGGCTACGAGCATCCACGTAATGCTTCTGGGCCGTTTAGGTCTAACTCCTAATTCCTAGTCCGGTTCGGGGGTGTTACGATCATAAGTCAACCTACGTTATGCTGACTTACACGTTTATGGCTGACTTATGTACTCCTATTACAGCTGACTTGTACTTCGGCATGATGACTTGTTGAAAATTGTATTGAGTTATAATTAGAGATGGCTGAGTTATATTTCGCAGGCTGATTTAATGAAGCTGATATATTGGATGTTAATACGGCTGATACCTATGCTCAACCGTAAAGAGTTGGATTAACGTTCAACTCATCGTGTTTACGACTGACCTATTAGCGAAAGATTAATTACTATAGTAGCATTCATGTGACTGCTGATTTAGTTGACGAAAGGGCTGACTTATGGTTTCCCAGCATATTACGACTGATTAATTTGAGAAAGATTAATTACTAGAATAGCATTCACCTTGTGACAGACTTACGTTGCATTTGATGGATGATTTACTTGGACTGGGTTATGTGTTGGTATTGCGATTGACTTATCTTTCCATGTCATCATCCATGTCAGCATCCATGCCATGTCATCATCCATTGCGGATGATGATGTGGAAGGTTAAATTTTAGAGAGAGGGTGTTGAACTTTTTTTTTTGCATTGTAGATAGTCTTACCGATTCTTTTTCGGTAATCAACTTCTCCATCTATCTTCTTCATATTATTCTTCATCTCACACCGAGAGCTTATGGATCGGGTACTTATTGTTTCCGGTAACTGGGTTAAGAAACAAAACTATGTATTCGACGCCGACAGTAGAGGATGTAGAGTATTGCTTATAGATGGGCAAACAACACGCGAAGTAGTAGAAAAGTTGGTATTCGATATTACAGATTGAATGAGTCGAGGCATCATATTCAGCTGAGTTACATGTTCTTGAATAAATCTTTGAAAATAATGGCGCACGATACTCCACCATTTTATGTCTCTAATACTCGACAGTTGCAAGGTTTTCTAAGCCTATGGAAAATCGAACCTCTACGGAGACTTTCTCGGCGACATTGGTATGTTCGTTCTACCTTCAAGTGTCGGAATAACTATCAATAAGCAGTTTGGTATAGAGGTTTTTTCTTGGGGGCAAGTCTGAGTTATATTAATGATAGACTAAGTTATATGAACTTAAATGCTGAGTTATTTTAATATCAAGGCTGAGTTATGTTTTCGATGTAACTGACTTAATTCTATGATGCGACTGACTTATTTGAATGGTTATGTTTTCAATAAGTAGTTTGGTATAAATTTATTTTTTAATGGGCCGAGTTATGTAAAATATTTGGACTGAGTTATATTATCGATAGGCTGAGTTATAGTAACAGTAATGCCACAAACTGCTGGTATATCGGTTGTATCCTTTGATTCATTCTTGTTGAACTGATGTTTTGGATGGTTTTGTTGTTGTTTCTGAGTTATAGTAGTTTTGTAAGATATCAATTGCAAATTGTTGCTTATGAGTATGGTTGAGTTACCTTTTTTACTTGACCGAATGAGGTTCAATCCTATACTTAGCCAATTTCTTGCGATTTTAACAATTCTTTCAGAGTTCTTAAGTAAAATATGCACATTTTATAGATATATTCAAGCAGTAATACAAGATTAGGTTCAAGAAATGAATTTCAAGAGGGGTTTATAGGATCCTCCGTCCACAAAGAGGTCTACTGCCATTTTTTCCCGAATGCCTTGAACATTGGTATCGTTTATACCATAAAAACGACACCAAGTGCTAGACATTCAATAAACTTTAATGTAAACACCCCAAAATAACTAGTTATATGGTTTTGTGGAACGTGTTTGAAATCCATCCATCGCAAGGTAAAACTTTTATTCCCCGGGTTCTCGTTTGTCATGTGGAACATATTTGTCCAGCATCCGTGGAATCATCTGCAGTAGCGGTTGAAAATATTGGTACACTTTATCCGTACTTTGTGGTGTTACGTGTCTAATGATTGAGTCGTAGCAATAAATCCTCCCCACCCGCAGATGAACGTGATACGCCACCCAATGACCAGTGCCAACTTTCTGCGCCCTGTACAAGGGATCCACATCTATAAACCACTTCTTTTTTGTCTGAAGGTCTTCTGGTAACATGCCATTTACTAATTTTTCATATTGTTCATAAAATTCGAAGGCATCCGGGTTTGCTTCGAAATTATTATAATCGAGTTTTTCCCACGAATTTTTGAACCAGTTATCGACAAACCCAATGCAGTCACTCCAGAATGGGGTGGGCTCTTCCATGGACTTTCCAATAAGGAATCTAATATATGAAGCAATATGTTGTAGAAATGATATGATCCTGACCAGCACTAAAGTAGCACTTGAGGAAGCATCTTTGGATCAAGGAGTTTATGAGCTTGAAGATAAGGATATGATTGTAGATAAGGAGACATTGGAGTTTCAAGCTGGAATAATAACAAGATCAAAGGCTAAACAACTTGCTGGAGCATTTGGACAACTATCAAGAAGAAAGAAGAAAATAATAAAAGTCTTGGACTTGAATCTACACTTCAACAACTTCTCTATACTATCTCGGACAGTCTACTGTATGCTAATCCAATCACATTGGTTGTGATACAAGCTACCTAGATCATTCATCAAGAGAGGCGTTGTGGCTTGCACTCTTTTCCTTGGTTTAGTTTTGTCCCATTGGGTTTTCCAAACAAGGTTTTTAATGAGGCTTGTTCACAAAATTTATACAAAAGCCTCTTGATGATACTAAAGTCTATTTCTATCCATTTTGTGTTATTTTCGTTTTAAAAGTAAGACTTGATTTTAACTTGCATGGGAGCCTCTTTTTTTAATTGTTTTGTGATTTCCAAGAAGTTGTGCATGTACAACCTTCTTGCCTTTATATTATGGACGAAAATCATCAATAAAACTATCAAACACCTTTCTAAAAACCCTAAAGAATTCTCTTGAGTCTTGTTTGATCATTTTGTTCTTGTTTATGTTCAGAATCAGTTTCTACATAACAAGACAAATCCAGCTAGTCTAAGAGTCATTCCGCAGCTCTTAGAAGTATCATTCACCCCGATTTTGTTCCCTTAACATCACAACCATTGGAGAAGCATTCAGGGACTTGATTCACACACCTAGGATCACATCAAGAAAGAAGCATAAAATATCATAACCCGGTCATCGAAGAGTAAATAACTCAGTCACCTATATAAAAAACCCTAGCCATTAACTAAATAACCGAGCCGTAAAGTAGACTTACAGTATCAAACAACCATCCAAATTTATCATCCATTCCCCACTCACTTCTTATAGTAGTAAGCACTTTAAAGAACGTACCCTCACTATCCGACTTATGTTCCTTCCTGTACAATTAAACACAACTCAGTTATGCATAGAATGATGATATAGTGATTAACAGATGGTTTTAAGGTCCATACTCGAATTGCTTTAGGTGGTCCATGAGTGCCTTCCATTGCGCCGGCTCAACAGCTGCTAGAGGATTATATATTGATACTGAAGGATTAATACCCTTCCTCATCCACGTCATCCCATTTAGCTAAATTTGAGGAAAACCTTGTGCTTCAGGAGCACATTCGGAGATACTTGACCTGTTATGAGATAATTGAACCTTTTTCTCCCGAACAGGTTTTATTTTTTCCAACCTCAATTCTTCTCGTGCATCTTCATCCACACATTTCACGGCCACCTTCTTCTTGTCATCCGCTGCTTTCTTCTTATCATCCGCCGCTTTCTTCTTATCATCCGCTGCTTTCTTCTTTTTCTCTTTTGCCGCTTTCTTCTTATCATTGGCCTTTTTCTTTTTTAACTCAACCTCTGCCTTCTTCTTATCTTCATTCAGTTTTGTGTTGCGCCTCGTGACGCGTCCCTTAGGAGGAGATTTAACGGTCTTATCAACAACAACAACCTCATGTTTCTTGGCCACTTCATCTTCCGAATTTATATCAACCCTAGCATCGCCTCTTGCCACAAACGAACCCTCGACCTCACTTTGTTTCTCCTCAAAATATTTTGCAGGGGTCTTAGCTGCGGGTAGACTATCAACGGGTCCCTTAGGAGGAGGAGGAGCAACAGTCTCATCAACAATAACAACCACATTGGGCAAATCCTTCTCCGCCTCATGTGTCTTGGCCACTTCATCTTCCGAATTTGGTTCAACCCTAGCATCGACTCCTGCCACAACATAATCCTCGACCTCACTCTGTTTCTCCTCTAAATTTTTTGCAAGGGTCTGAGCTGCGGGTGGACTATCATGAGGCATCGAGTGATATGTTAAAGATGGGGGGTTAGGTTTTTGAGAGGCGATCATTGTTTACGGGACTTTCATGTAAAGCCAGTTCTTTCATAACCACATGGACTGTCTCTATGACAATTTCAGGAATCATGTTTGTGAACCCCGCCATAATTGATTCCGCCAACACCCGCATAGAATTATCCATAAGAGCCCCAGATTCCACACCTATATTAGCGGTTTTCCCTACAGATTTCTTCTGCTCCTTTGTTGGTAGCTCGGCCTCACCCGAGACTTCAACATTCCTTCTTTTATTGTTCTTATCTTTCTTCTGTTTCTTTGGTCGTTGCTCGGCCGCAGGCGGAACGTCAGCGCCCCTCCTTCTTTTATTGTGCACTAGCATAGCAGCGCGTGTATGTCTGTTATCAAGTTCACAAGTTGTGGGTCTTCTTCTTCATCCGACCATTGAGGAAACAAATCTTGTAAAGACTCCTTCATGACCATATTTTTCACGCGAATCTGCACAACTTAAAACATAACTCAACCTTCAAATTCAAACAAAGATTAGCCAACGCGTAATTCTGCCACGATTAAAAATAAAAACTAGCTATCAATAACTCATAACTCAGTCACCAAGATAATAAAAACTGAATAAAAACTAAGCCGTTGAATAAGAGATACAAAACGTCTCAACATAACACAACCACCAAATTATTAGAAACTCGGTTTGAAACATTACCTTACCATAATTTTTGATCTCATCAGAGATGGCAGAATCTAAATTTGCATGTGGACGACTTCCAACCCATCTGAGAAGCGATATCTCATAGTTTCTTAACCTGTTCCCATAATTCTCTCCGAAGCACGTGACATATTCATACCCCCAAACCAATAACACGTGAACTAAACCATTGACGGTGTATAAGTTACCATCTGCTCTCGACAACTTAATAGAATAAAGAAGAGCTTCAAATGCAACACGACCCCATGGGTATGCCATCATAGCATCATCGTCAAATACCATTTTTGCATTTTTAAAGGTATCCTAGAATTAGTACTCAGAGCACAAATATCAATGGCTTGCATGAATAACAAGCCCAACCATTTGCACTTTTCTTGAGTCCATGTCTGACAGACACTTAATGATGTCCTCAATTCATCTAACTTGAGTCCCATCCCATGCGGCACATACAACTCATCCCAGAAAGCTTTGTATTGCTCAGGTTCATGTTCAAAACTTTCCGTTGGCAGTGGGTTTGTGTGTAACCCAGTTATCTCAGCAAATTCGTTTAATCCAAACCTGATAGGTTGATCATGAACGATACTCCAAATCTCCATCTTATTTATGCGAAGCTGTCTACAAAGTAGATAATGTACTATCTTAGCAGACCACACGATCGGGCTATCACCTAGCTTGGCAATGATTCCAACAGCTAACGCCTTCAGCTCTTCCCACACTGATGTACCTATTTTCTCTCTAACTTCTGGGATGTCTTCCAAACAGACCTTGTGATTTAACGATTTTTTTTCAAGCTTTGAAGTGCTTAAAAGTCTTTGAAGGTAATCCCGTGTTTGATATTCAGAGGCAGACATTTGATCATAAAAAGACAAATATAAATCAGCCATATATACAATTAACTCAACTGCGATGGTAAACAAGACCAACCATAACATAATGAAAACTCAGCAACAATAAGATATATAACTCTGCCACTATGTAAACCAACTCAGTCACATCAGAATATAAGACCATGATTGTTTTATAGTTTTTAGATTTTGGTTTTTGGTTTTTGGGTTTTGGATTTTGTTTTTGGTTTTTAGTTTTTGGTTTTCTAGTTTTTACAAAATCTTGATTGGTGGTTTTTGTTTACTTATCAACATTTTTTTTTTTCTAATTTAATTTATGTTTTACTTTTTACTGCCAAAATTTTAAAATAAATATATAATTAATGTAAACAATATTCCTTTAAAATAATATTTTAATAATTAAATGCAATTATTTGATCATTTAAATAATTTGATAAAAATTTTTTTTTTTCTTTTATGTGTGAGCGTAGAAAATAAATAGTTTTTCTTATATTAAAATTGTAAATTGCTAAAAATAAATTTTTTTGACGAATTTTTAAATAAAAGGAAATCAAAAGTAAAATCAAAGAGGACAAATAAGAAAAGACAATCTTAAATTTTTTTTGCAAAAATAAAATTGTTTGAAATTAAATATTTACTGCCAAATTTATAATGTATTCAATATATTTATATAAAAAAAACTTCCACAATGTTTTCATTTTTGTTTAAAATATTCAATATGTCTATTAAGTAAAAAAACTTTCGGCATTTTTTGGTTAAAACCCCATATGATATAGATTTTAGTTTTAGTGTAGAAATAAACAAAACTGCTAAAAAATAGTTTTCCTATATTTTAGGGAATCTATTTTTCTAAAATCTTGAATGGCTAAAAATATAAATTTTGAAAAACAAAAATCAAAATCTCTTTTAAAATCTGCAAACAATCAAAGCCTAAAACATAGTGGTATCAGAAATCAAACTCGGTAGTAACAATATTCAAACTCAGTCGCAATAGATGTCAAAATCACTCGCAACATACAGTAGAACACGACGAGGGCGAATATGGTTTCGACGAAGACTATTTCGGAGAAGACGACCAGGGTTAAAAGTAGGGAAACTAAACTGTTGTTTTTATTTAGGGTTTACTATGTGTAAAATACAAGAGTGTTTAAGAAGATTTGTTTATTTATATGTAAAATGAAACTCAGACACAACAACAATAAAAACTGATATGCAACAAAATCAAACTCAATCGCAACGTAAATCAAACTCGGTTGTTGCAGAAATCCAGCCACATCATAAATCAAACTCGTCCGCAACAGAATCAAAATCATTCGCAATATATATCAAGGGGAATCAATCGCAACTTACCAGAAATTTTGAAGAGGGTTCATAATAAGATTTCGACGATGAAGACGACGAGCGCGATAACTAGGTCACTAAACCATTCTTTTTCTTTAGTCAGAGTGAAATAGTTGAGCGACTGAGAAATTTGATATGTATAATATATGTTTTATTGACGTGGAATACGGTTTAGTGACCTGGATTTTTTTATTTTTGAAATTTTATGCGGTTGAGTTCTCGTTTAACAATAGCTGAGTTCTGATTTCAATAAAGCTTAGTTATTAATCGAAGAGTCGTGATTTTTGTTTACCTCGGTAACGTAATAAGATATCATAGCCTCGTATTATGACATAATAGTTGCGTAATACTCCCTCTGTTTTTATTTGATTGATCTTTTTTTTTTAAATGATTGATTTTTTCAATTTTCTAAGCAAATAAGAATTCAACCCCCTATTTCTTACTTTTAACCTTCCACATCATCATTTCACTAGTTTTGGTGTTTTTAAAAAAATAAAGATTTTTTAATTTTTAAAGAAAGATGTTTTACGTTTTCAAGAAAGAGAGGGAGAATCACGTCGCGTCAAAGTCAGATAAATGTTTGGCATGCATTAGAATATGTGAACAAATTAAAAGAGGAAACAGTAGTAAACGAACGTTACGGCTGAGTTATAATCATGGTTATAACTTATAACTTTCAGAGGTTGCATAAAATACTAGAATTACGAGAATTTTTAATATTCAGAAAGAAAATGAAATACAAACTGCTAACAGACCACCATCAAACTTCAAACTACTCCAAGACCACAAAAATCTTGGCACCGTATTCCATCATTAACTAAAAAAGAAATTTAAAACATGACAATATTAATTTTGGATATAATTGATTTAAACAAAGTTATTAAATACAATAGCGAGTGAAATAGCCGAAAGAGGAGTATCCGTAGGTCTGAGTCTCTTGTTGTCATACATGAAACGAACCGTGCCAGGATCAACATTTTTCAATTTACAATA
>OVBE01016984.1:0-10654 GCA_900406425.1 Iberis pinnata | reverse complement strand
ATAATTAAACTTAGGAATTTGCTAGACTTAGGATTAGCAAATCCTTGTTTATCAGCAGGAGAACTGACAATCCTGCATATCCGAACTGGAGAGCTGATGTCTCTACAGGTCTGAACTTGCGAAGCGACGATTCGCTGGATCCGAACAGGAGAACTGAAGACCTTCCGCTGTCGCAGCGGAGAAGCGAGAGTTTACTAGATGTGAATCGGAGAGCTGGAAACCAAAGAGCTCAGGGAGACACTGGTGAGCTGCATACTCCAAGCTCCATAAGGATAGACGATGACAACCTGGGAAGGGGTTCGCACGGACAAAGATATCACGAGTATGATGCACTCCGAAGATATATTGACAAGGCGAATGCTGAACTTCTCGCGGTGACATCAAAGGTCCATAGAGTCGCCAGCGCGGCCCCGGAGATCGATCTCGTGATCACAGAGACAGAGAGGACTCTTTTTACTACACGTATAGCAAACGCGCGGTTCAGAGACACCGTCAAGCTGAGACTCCCTATTTACGAAGGGAAGTCGGACCCAAAGGCGCACATGACAGCTTTCAGGATTTCCGTCATCCGATCTCATTTCAGCGAAGAGGAGAAAGATGCAGGGTACTGCAGACTCTTCATCGAAAACCTGACATGATCAGCTCTCGAGTGGTTTTCCCATCTCGAGGGGGATTCGATTGTCAGTTTCACATAATTGTCGACGGCATTCCTAAAGCACTATTCTATTTTCATGGACAAAGGAACCTCGGATGCCGACCTCTGGACTTTAAGTCAAGGTCCAAATGAATCACTTCGAAGCTTTATTGAGCGGTTCAAGGCCGTTAAAGCGAAGGTGTCCGGTGTAAGTGAGTCTACAGCACTTGCTGCACTCAAACACGGACTCTAGCATGAGTCCCATTTCCGGTTCGATCTGACAATTCATAAGTCGGAAACGATTGAGGATCCTCTTCATCGCTCCGCGAATTGGATGATTGCCTAAGAGAAGAAGGTTGCTCTCTCCAAGAAATTTAAGGCTGTAAAAGGAGCTTCCAAATCTACCTTCCTGCCGAAAAAGTTCGGAAAAAAGGAGGGCAAAGAATTCCGAGGATGTTCTAAGAGATCTCACTCGTACAATGTGGAGAAAGGGGGGGGGGGGAAAGCAGGAGAGCAAAGACGGGCCGCGCATGCTAGGACGCGACCCAGATGCCTACTACGAGTTACACAAGTGCAACGACCATGCCACACATGAGTGTTTCAAGCTAAAGAATTTCCTTAGTAAGAAATTCGCCAAAGGGGAGCTGAAAGGTGGAATCGACCTTGAGGCAATTGTTCGTGAAATGGAAGCCCCAGAGGAGAACACAGAGGCCCCTGCGGGAAAAAGGGCGCGGAGTCCGGAACGAGGAGGAACCTCAAAGGCTCTTCAAAAGAAGCGTATAGACTTCACCATGGGGGGATCAAGGCATTGTCCATAATCAGTTTCTTCGGTGAATTCATATGTGAGAAAAGCAGAGTTCAGCAAAGCGAGATACACTCCGGATCTCGAAAGTGAGATAAGCTTTACTGAACATGTCGCCTCTCACCTAGACTTACCACACGATGATGTTCTAGTCGTCGAGGAAAACTGCGAGGTATCGTGAGTGTTTATCGACACGAGAAGCACCGTGAATGTTATGTTCCTAGAGACGCTTAGGGGAATGGGACTCGACAGTTCAGAAGTGAGGGATCTTCCGACTCTCTGAACAAGATTTAGCTAAACGACAGAGATGTCGCTTGGCATAATAAGACTCCCAATGTCTACACAAGGAGTCCATAAGCTCGTTGTGTTTACCGTGATGGATCGACCGACAGCTTACAATCTTATTCTGGGAATTCCTTGACTCCACGAAATGAAGGTTGTCCCGTCCACGTATCACCAATGGGTGAAGTTTCCGAACAAAGGTGGCATAGGAGTACTCTGCGGAAGTCAGAAGAATTTCCGAGTATATGGCTGGCGTCAAGTCCAGGGTTCAATTGCAGCTAAATGGCTCAGATTGCTCTTATGAAGAAGAAAATCTGAGTCCAAAGTCCGGCGATAATCAAATAGCCTCAAGTCTGGAAGGCAGCAAAGAGAAAGATCTGCAAAAACATACCACAAAGGTTCCTCTTGACCCACAAGATCCAGAGAAGTGCGTAATCATAGGATCCCAACTGAAGGGGGAGCTGAAGCCCGAGCTGATTCGATTTCTACGGCAAAATAAGCAAACCTTTGCATGGACAACCAGTAACATGCCGGGAATAAGTCTTGATGTAATCTCACATCAGCTGAATGTCGATGCGGCCTTCAAGCCGATAAAACAGAAAATGTGGAAGCTTGGTCCGAAGAAGTCCCAGGCCGTGAACGATGAAGTGTCAAAACTTCTAGCGAACGGATCAATAAGAGAAGTACAATATTCTGAATTGTTAGCGAATCCCGTGGTGGTGAAAAAGAAGAATGGGAAATGGAGGATTTTCGTCCATTTCACAGATCTTAACAAGGCATGCCCAAAAGATAGTTTCCCGCTCCCTCACATCGACCGGTTGGTAGAAGCGACAGCGGGAAATAAGTTACTCTCCTTCATGGATGCCTTCTCTGGATATAACCAGATTCTAATGAATCCGGAAGACCAAGAGAAGACTTCCTTCATAACAGATAGGGGGATCTACTGCTACAAGATTACGCCTTTCGGATTGAAGAATGTTGGTGCGACATATCAAAGATTGGTGAATAAGATGTCCTCGTCTCAACTTGGTAAAACCATGGAGGTTTACGTCAATGACATGCTGGTGAAGTCCTTGGTGAAAGATGAACACGTCCAGCATTTCGCCAGGTGCTTTGAGACCCTCAATCAGTTCGGAATGAAGCTGAATCCACAAAAATGTACGTTCGCAGTAACTTCTAGAGAATTTCTAGGCTATCTTGTAACCGAGAGGGGGATCAAAACAAATCCAAACCAAATAACAATGATTCTCTCGATGTCATCACCAAAGATGCTAAAGGAAGTCCAACGCTTGACGGAAAGGATCGCTGCCTTAAACAGATTCATCTCACGGTCATCCGACAAATGCCTGCCATTTTTCCAACTCTTAAAGGGGAATAAGCGTTTTCTTTGGGATGACTAGTGCGAGAATACGTTCTCCAAGCTGAAGAATTATCTCGCCAACCCACCTGTGTTGGCAAAACCCGTGTAGGGAGAAACCTTATACTTGTATGTAGCAGTGTCTCCTGTCACCGTAAGCGGGGTATTAATCAGAGAGGATGAGACTAATCAAATAACTGTCTTTTACGTCAGAAAAAGTTTAGTTTCTCTCGAGACGAGATATACAATGGCCGAAAAACTAGCTCTTGCGGTAATAGTTTCAGCAAGGAAACTACGCCCGTATTTTTAGTCTCACTCGATTGTGGTGATGACGACACAGCCGCTGCGGAAAATTCTTCATGGTCCAAACCAATCCGAAAGGATGGTTAAATGGGCCATAAAATTGAGCGAGTATGACATCGAGTACCAAAACAGGCTAAGCACAAAATCGCATGTGCTAGCAGATTTCATTGTCGAGCTACCAATTGGGGTCCACGAGGGATCGCCATCCCAACAAATTTGGGGGCTTCAAGTCGATGGCTCGTCCACACGATCAGGGTCCGGAGTCGGGGTGCGGCTAGAATCCCCAACGGGAAAAGTGATCGATCAGTCGTACAGACTCGCGTTCAATGCTTTAAACAACGAGTCGGAGTATGACGCGCTCATTGCCGGTTTGAGAGTAGCTTTGGGAATTGGGGTTAAAGACCTCCAGGCTCAAAGTGACTCACAACTCGTGGCAAGTCAGATCAGCGAAGAATGCGAGGCTAAAGACGATAGAATGAGAGCTTACCTAGAAGTCGTTCAAGGGCTTATAAACCAGTTCAACCGATTCGAATTGACGAGAGTTCCGCGAGGTGAGAATAGTTCAGCGGATGCGCTGGCTATGTTGGCATCAACATCCGACCCCCTGGTGCGAAGGATGATAACAGTAGAGACTATCGAAACACCAAGCATAGTTGTTGCAGGAAAGACCATGGCGATACAGACGTGATCGATGAGAATGCGCTCTCAACAAACTACTAAGGACGAACCGGCGGGAGCTATCCTCGATCTTAACCAGGTCGTCGAAGGGAACCTCACCCCAGCTAGCGATGAGCCCAACCCTGACGCTGGTTTAAATGACAATGTTCAAGATGCGGCGGACCAAACGGGCGATGAAGAAGTCGACCAAGAGGACGACATCGAATCGGGTGGCGCCACCAATGAAAAAGGAGGTCCTGTGAGCAGTCGGCCTGACACCGAGCAAGTACATGCAAGAAACACATGATCTGATGGCTCCCCTCCCGATTCAGATGTCGACGACCCACTTAATGTCAAGCAAGTTAACATAGCAGATGAGCAAGTACCAAGAGATTTGGGCGAGGAAAACCAAGATTGAAGGGCACCGATCGAGGCGTATATTAAAAAAGGAAAAACACCAAATGACAAGTGGCAGGCACGAAAGCTGAAAGTGAGAAGTGCGCAGTTTTGTATGGTCGATGGACTCCTCTACAAACGCAGTATCGCTGGGCCTTACCTTGTGTGCGTGGGACCCGAAGAAGCATTGAACATCATAACGGAAGTTCATGAAGGTTTGTGCGGGTCGCACTCGCCGGGAAGGACTCTAGTTCTGAAAATCAAACGGTTAGGATATTTCTGGCCGACTATGGTAAAGGAATGCAAGGAGTACGCACGATGGTGTGAGCAATACCAAAAGCACGCCCCATTCATATACCAGCCTGCCGAACAACTGTTATCCATCTCCTCTCCATATCCGTTTATGAGATGGTCAATAGATATCGTCGGACCACTTCACCCTTCGACTGGGGGGAAAGATTCATGTTGGTGTTGACGGACTATTTCTTTAAATGGATAGAAGTTGGAGCTTTCAAAAATGTTACCGAAGTAGTAGCCCAAAAGTTTATATGGAAAAACGTGATATGTCGTCACGGTTTGCCTTACGAGATAGTAACTGATAATGGATCCTGGTTCATCTCAACCAAGTTCGAGGCATACTGTTCCACATGGAAAATAAGGTTAAGCAAGTCAACACCAAGGTATCCACAAGGGAACGACCAAGTGGAAGCAACAAACAAGACTTTACTCTGTAACTTAAAGAAAAGGTTGGGGGCTTTCAAAGGGGGATGGGCCAATGAACTTCACGGAGTCTTGTGGGCCTGCCAAACTACACCTACGAAAATGACCGACGAGACTCTGCTCTTTCTCGTGTATGGGATATAAGCGGTTGTTCTTGCGGAGGCTGCCGTCCCCAGACTTTGCAGAACGGTCAACATGGTGGATCCCAGAAAAGCAATCCTAAGTCTAAGAAGGATCCTCCGCAACGGAAGCGCGGATCTCCTCCACCAACTCATCCATCTTGGATCCAATGTTGGACCCAAACTCGTCAATAAGAACCGCAGCATCGATCGAAGTGGTGACGGGAATGTTGGTGACTGAGTCCGGAGGGGGAACACGCGAGCTCCCATCAGGAGTGAGAATCGGATTCGTGACCGGAGAGGATAGCTGAATCTCCGAAGCCAAAGGCAGGGGCAAATGTCCTAAGAAAAGCCGCACAAATCCCTCCAAGTCGAGAGGGGGAATCTTCGCCTTGGCTTCGTCAGACGCCTTCCTCGCAACTTCGCTATCAGCAGTAAGAACTTCAAGCTCCGCCTTGAGATCCAGGACCTCACCTTTCTCAATGTCCATAAGCAGATCAAGGTTGGCATTGACTTCGTGAAAGTACACAAGCGAGTCTCGGGCGGTACTTTGAGCAACAAGGTGAAGCTTCACCTGCTCAATCCTCTCGTGGACCATCTCGGCAACCGCTTTCTTCGCCTCATCTCTAGCCCGCACCGCGTCAATATCCTGAGAGCTAGTAAGCGCATTGATACGAGCCTCCACCTCCTCGAGACCAGAGGTGAGTGCGACTTTCTCAGCCTCATGTGCTAGCTTATCCTGAAAATAAGCAAAGGACTCGGATCGTACTATAAGTTATAAAAGATAGAAACACATTAAACTATAAGTTATAAAAGATTTAGCCGATTCCGCTAACCGGGTTTAGGAAACAAATCTAGAACTGCAAGGTGGGGAAGACGGTCGAAGGTTGACTCGTTTACGGGGAAGTAAAAGTAGAATAGCTTCCAAGATTCGTCTTTCTTGGGGAAACCCGAGAGGATGTTGCAGCGAGGATTTAACATCGAATAGAAAAATCCAGGTTAATTGCAAACTCCTCTTACCGACTCAAAACGGACAAGAGACTCAACGTCGAGCTCATACCCGTTCTCCTCAGCTAGGACTTGCAAACCCACAATGGTGCGAATAAGGTTCGGAAAAATCTGAGCTAAAGCAATCCCGAGAATATGCATGAAGTGGATAAAGAGCTCAGGTAAAAGAAAAGAAAGTCCGCATTCTCTAAAGTAAACCTCGAACGCGCAACAAAGGCCATCTCTAACTACCTCAGGATCCCCTAAGGAAGACGGAGAGGTAAGCTCAACGTTCTCTAGTATGCGGAAATTGTTCCGTAATCCTATTAATCTATCTATAAATAACTTGGAACGAGGATGAGGCCCAAAGAGAGGGAGCTGAACAAACGCCTGACGGGGAGACATCTCTCTCGGGAAACCTATAGATGGCTCGGGTCGCGGCCGATACACTAGCTTGGGCAAAATAGTCAACGCCGGCTCGAGTGTCCCTTGCAAATTAAGGCTCAATCTCGACAATGAGGGCGAGCTCACCCGGTCGGAGATGGTGGAGGCCCGACCTTGGTGCAACAATTCCGCAGAAGGGGAATCTCGCACGAGGGTAAGAGAAAGAACCTCCGTGCTACCCGATTCGGGAGATGAGATGCCTCAGGATTGAGTTTGAGAGGCACGACGCAAGGACTTCAACTTGGACCCGATGCTCGGCACGGGCGGATCAGCTTGGAACGATGTGCTTAGATCGCGGGACGGAGCGCTCAGCTCAGCAAAAAGCGAGAAGCTTGGCTCGGACCCGATGCTCAGCTCGGGACGGCGGACTCGGTTCGCGGGGCGAAGCAATCAGCTCGGTTGGATGAGCTCGGGGCGGAGAACTCGGCTCATGGAACGGAGCACTCAGTGCAAGAGAGGCTCGGTCCAAACCAGCAAGGAGTGACCCCAGCTCGGATCGCTCCCTTAGCTTGGGTGCGTTCAGCTCGGCACGACAGCTTGGCTCGGACGGAGCCCTCGGCACGGAAGAAGATCGGTCTGGTTCGGCGAGAGGCGGACTTAGCTCGGATCATGGGCTCAACTCTGGTGCGCCCGGCTCGGCGCGACGACTCAGCTCGGACGAAACCTTCAGCGCGGAGGACGACCGGTCCAAACCGGCGAGAGGAGAGGTGCGGTTCGGCTCGGACGACGGTGCGGCGGTGCGGCCTAAATTTTGAGAAAGGGAAAAATTCATGGGAGAAGAGAGGAGAAGAGAGAGAAAGAGGAAGAGATAAAAAGTGTGGAAAAAAAAGAAAGAAGAAAAATAAATAAGTAAATAAAAGGGAAACCTTTTTTCCAACTATTCTAAAAATTTTTTTGGATCAAAGATGAATAATCCTAAGATTTTTCAGAAACTTTTTGGAAAATTGAAATTCCTGAAGAACGGCGAAGAACAAATAAGAAAAGTGGAACTTTGATCCAAAAGTACCAAAATTCGCACCCAAGAAACTGTTTCTCGGGATCAAAGCTACTGGAAAACGAATTCCAGCAGGAAAACAAAGAAAGAATGCGAAGAACACTCAAGAACAAATCTAGAGAGAATAAAGACTAATCAAAAACTAGAAATTTTTTATGAGAAGGTTATGAAGTGGAGTTACCTGGAAATTGTCTTAAGGATGAATGAATTGCACAAAACCCTGCAGAATGCTGGAGAGTGGGCTTAAATAAGAAAATTGCTGAGAATTATTTCAAAAAAAAATTAAGAAGCCAGGATCCTTGCCAGAAGATATGATCTGCAGAATATTCTAATTGATAGAAAATCCGATTAAAGGCATAAATCACGTACTGATTGGAATCCCACAATGGAAACTTCCATTACAGGATTGGGGGGGGGGGAAATGTGACAGTGTAAATTCCCCCGGGTCGGATTCTCGGGATTTGACCCGGCCCTAAGGAATAAATGAGCTTCCCCAGGCCCACTTGCGGGAGATGGAGATCTCACAAGCCCACTAAGAAAAAGAGCCCACTAAGCAGGTGAGCCACACAGAGAAAGAGAACTCACTAAGCGGGTGTGCTCGTGAAGAAAGGAGAGCTCACTAAGCGGGTGTGCTCGCGAAGAGAAGGAGAAACTCACTAAGTGGGTGTGCTCGCGAAGAGAGAAAGAGAGCTCACTAAGTGGGTGAGCTCGCGAAGAGAAGGAGAGCTCGCCAGGAGGGTGAGCTCGCGAAGAGAAGGAGAGCTCGCTAGGAGGGTGAGCTCGCGAAGAGAGAAAGCTCGCGGAGGAGGAGAGCTCGCTAAGAGGGAAAGCTGACCCGAAGCGCACAAGGGCAGTCAACGCCCTCATGCTGACCGCCGGAAATCGCGCCTCATTTATGGCAATATTTGCAGTTACGAGAATTCAAAGGGGAATCTCTGCAATAAGTGTCATTGATGACGGCGCATTAATGGTGAATGCACTATAAATAAGGGGGTATGTGCACATGTAAAGGGGGTTGCAAAATTTCATTTGTAAAAGTTTAGGAAAATTGTAACAGAAAAACCATATTAATAAAACAAAGAATTCATCAAACTTTCTGCACATTTTCAAAATTTTCAGTATGAGAGATTCTGCTCTCTCACACTTTACGTGAACTCGTACCTTCTTAAAAAAGCAATTATATGTTCAATTCTTCATCTTGATAAAGAAGCAACTTATCGAATAGACTGCTTGTTCATTATCATTTTAATCAAAGATTTATTAACTTACTTTTGCTTGAGTTGACAAATAATAGAAGTTATATGCAACAATTTCGAGAGTTCAATAGATTATGTCTAGATTATAAGTTCATAAATATAGCATATGCGATATGAATGTTGATAAAAAAAGGTGCGAACTAATTTTTACAAGAATTAACAATCAATCTTAGACTATGACATTCACTAAGAAAAGCTTCGTCGACTCCCCACCAAGTCATACTCCTCAAGCAATTATTACTCAATAACAAAAGAGAAAAAGATTGATTGTCTACTTGTCTTTTATTAAGGAGTTTAGATATTTTATCTTTCATTTAATTGAGATTCAACGAATACGTTTTTGGTGTCTTAACTTTTATGATGGGAATCTAACTAATTGATTCGGTATAAAGTTTCGACTTTTAGCTTTTTGGTTTGATTTTATTAGGATGACATGTAATATAGAGAACACTTACAAATTATAACAAATGTTTTTTTGGAGACAAATCTCCAATTAAAAAAATCATTGTTAATGAGGTCTCAGAAGAAATCTTTCTTACCAATAAGCCATAACCAACCCAAAGATATTCCAACTAATGCTCCTCCTGATATACAAATCGCCAGCCAATTTCCCAACGCGTTTTTCTCTGGGCCCTTTACAAAATACATAATCAGAATTAATATGTAAGTCGAGGTTAATTGTTTGTATTTATTCGTGAAAAGGACTTCATTTATTTATATACAGATTTCATATCTTCCAATTATAGTTAAAGGAAAAAAGTATAACATGTTGTTAATATTTATGCAAATATAGTTTGCAAAATAATGCCTCAAAAATTATAAAAAGATTATTATTTAAAAATTCAAATGTAATATATTAACACAAACAGAAATTATTGAGTTTAGATAACGACCAAAGTCATATATGTTCCTCTTTCATATGCTTTACGATTTTTTTTATAAAAATTGTCATATTTTTTCTTAAACAACATTTGTAAGCTAACAGTTTGTGTTAATATTGTCTCTGTGTTGTACCGAATGTCATACACAAAAATGTTCATTTTGATAGATATGTTACCTTGTAACCTTTAGGAGCAATGGTAAGAATGCAAACAGTGAGATGTCCATTAGTTAATCCCAAAACAGAAACGAGCATAATCATCCATCCTTGATCTCCATATTTCGCAGTGAAGTAGAATGCCGGTATGAGGAAGAATCGGGACAAAATCACAACCGTGAGTACCTTTCTATTCTCAATCTTTAGCCATTTCACAAGTGGCATGTACCTTCCTACCAAGTCCCAACAATTGTACATCGCTACTAGGACAAGCGCGTACCAATTGCCTAGCCCATGTATTCCAGTGTTCTCGTATAAAAATCCGGGAAAAATGGATAATGTCAAAACATAAATGAGGAATAGATCCACTACATAGTCTATGTTTTGAAGCAATAGCTCTTTTCTGCTTAGCCTTTGGCTTTTGGGACCTTCATCACTCTACATAAATGAAATCAAGAATCATAAGGTAAAATGGAACTAGAGAATGGGGAATATTCTCCAAGAATCTACTAAAGTAAGTAAGAAGCAAAGATTCTTGAAGATTTTGTTAAAGAAACCCAAGAATGGGAGGATCTTGAGGAACTTAAATTACCAAATATGATTGGTTTGGGATACCAGCAGCAGCAAGATCAGCAGAAACAGTTTGGGATCCTTCAGAAGCAGCTTT
>OVBE01016983.1:0-10654 GCA_900406425.1 Iberis pinnata | reverse complement strand
TTTAACTTAGTCAATCACATTACGTGATCTTCTCTTTATGTCATTATGTTTCATATTATGTATATATATACTTGTAATATCTTAATGAGAATCAACACTTCCATACTATTAGTGTCATTCTATTTTCAAACGTGAACAATGTCATTACAATACTTTTTTTTTTCCTGTTGAGTTTGTTACTCAATGTAAACAAAACCTCTTTTTAATTGGTGGTCTTTGTGCATATATAGACTCAAATTAAATTTACATATGCGTTAAAAGATGAGAGTACCATGTCAAAATTGGAAATTATGTGGAAATACACATGACATATTATCATAATCTCATTTATTGATATGTCACGTGAAGAGAAAGTCCTAAGAATCTTTTATTTGCAAGAACTACCCTTGAGAAATATGTAACCAAAAACTTCAAACAAATTGACTGTGACTTTTAAAAAAAAAATCGACCATAATTGTTTTTATGTTTTATAGAAATTATTAGACCTATAAGAGTTATTATTGGAATCATCATCATTGTGACCAACATAAATTGATTTAATTCTTGAAAAATGTCAAAGTTTGTTCTCAAGATCGTAAAGCGTACACTGCCCATATGTCATATATAATTAACTACACTACCGAAGAGAGAATAACAACCAACAATATTTAGGTGTAGTTATCATTATAACTCTTCTATCGTCGGATCACAAGATCTATTATAGTATCGTATGACCATTCCATAATAAATCAGTTTCCAATGTTCTTTTATACGCAACTCAAAAAATAAATCGTAAATGAGTGTTTTTCATAGTCTCAAAAGGAATCAGTGACTGGTGACAATAATGTTGGAAAGAGATTAGAATGGTCCCCGAATTGTGTATAATTACAACAACAAAAAAATGTATTTTGCGGCCGACTATATGAAAAATGGTTGTATTCAACAATTATTTTATTAAGGTTGTCTCAAATTTTGCATGAAAAATGGATAGATTGTCAAAAGTTGTGAACTAAAGTGTTGATTATACCGCCAAAAAAGCTTCTCTCTGCTATCTTCTCTCTCTACACTACTACCGACTGGTTCTTCATCGCTCTTCCACTGTTGCCGCTGGCGACCGGCCTCACCGCCGGCGCCCAGCGGCTCTTTCTCTTTCTTTTTGTTTTTTTTTTACTCTCTCGGTTCTATTTCCTTCATCCCCTTTTCATTTGGCCACACAACTTCTCCTCCTGTAATCCATGGCGGTGGATCCGATTTCTTCGTGCATGCTTTTCTCCTTCCTCCGATCTGCAGCCCATTGACCTACCTTGCTTGTTCACTCTTTTCATCTTTTGTAGGTCTTGTTGGTGGCACCTTTGTCATCTATGGGGTTCTCGGTGGTTCCGAAAGCATTTGCATGTTGATCTCGTGGTTCCTTGCTCCTGGTGGTTGAGATAGAAACTTATGTGGTCAGTTTTGGATGGGATTTGGGCAATATTTTGGTGGCTGGTTCTTCATCAGGAGATGTACTCTAGCTGGTCCGACAATAGCCTTCTCGCCGGCGGTATGGAGAGGTGGTTGGTCCGATTTCTCGGATCTGGTGTGGTGGCTTCGATGGTGGACGGCGGCGGCACAATTGTTGATGCTACTAGGGCACACTCTCCTTTGTTGGGCCTGGCTTTGGGCCTTGTTTTGGGTTTTCCTCATAAATTTTGGAAGCCCATTACTCTTTTTTATCAGGCCCTAAATAAGTGGGTTATAATGTTTTGGTTTTATGTTTATATTATGTTAAGTAAGTTAGTAATTAGAATATTTGTCAACTTGTTGTACTTAGATAGGAAGAAACAAATACGTTCGGGTATTAATCCGGTACGAAATTTCCCGTTTCGTCGGGATGGTTTATCTCGGTCTAGAAAGTTATATCTTTCTAGTTACCGTGGTCCTTCGGGACTTCGTTTAACTCTTTTAAGAGTAGTTGTATCCTCTCTTCTCGAGAGCATTTGCCCTTTGTGGGCTTGTACCTTTCCCTTAGTGGGATTTGTAATACCCTTTATGGGTTTGTTTTCTTTTTAATCTAATACTGGGTTTGTTTTCTTTTTAATCTAATACAATATAGCTGACAAAAAAAAAAGTGTTGAAATAATTTATGGGCTAATTAAATAAAAGCTTTTAATTGATGAGTTTTTTTTTTTTTTTCAAAATGTGCGCAACTAGGCTACCACATTCAATTTTCATATTATAGATTCACTATACTACGTAAACAATGTCAACGAAATAATATGGCAAATAGAATCTGTTGAGTTAGTGTCTTATCAAAATAACCTTTTTGGTGTTTGAAATACAAAACTTTAATTGTTTTTGTTGATAAACAAAAAGTTTATGGAACAATCTTTATTATTGTGGTGGATTTATATACAATCTTATATGGTTCAATTGCAAGAATAATGGGGCCAATTGGTACTTAACTTTTTTGGCGGATAAAATTTTTACAGCCATTTAAGTCAAATTCTATCTAATCAAGCTTTTTTTTCTTCTCATCAACCTTAAAAACTAGCTTTTATTTTTTCTTCACTGTTTTTAGAAGCCAACAAGTGGCTTAAACTTGGCTTAAAGATTTTTCTTTTTACATTAAACAAGTATATATCTCTCTCTTCATTATATAAAATTCTTTAAATTTGATTTTATATATAGCTAAAAAATAATTTATAAATAATCTTCATTTTATTTTCATTCTTTTAAGATTCATTTCTTAAATTATAACATTTTCAACTTTCTGTTATACTTAGATTGAATAAATTATAAATAAAAAGATAACTAAAATAATATTAAAAATAATTAAATCTGACATAATATTTTTTCTAAATAAAACAATCTTACTTATTCAAAACAACATATTACTAAAAGATAATAAAATTTATTCTAAAAATATATATTTAGCATAACTAAATAAAACTAAAGTATAATATATATAGTTTATTTAGTGAATAATTTGGATTATGTCTGATAGTTTATGTGATTTTTTTTCTTAAATAAATGATATATATAGTTTGAATTTTAAAATTAATAAAAAGATTTAGATAATTTTGAGCATAAATAAAAATTAATAGTGTAGAAACTTTTTTTTATGTCATTACATAACTATAAATATGATATAATATTATTTTAAAAAATATTTTTATAATTAAAATTAAAAATCATAGCTTTTACAGTTTTTGTTACCAATTAGACTTTTATTATCGTTTTAAAAAAAAGTTACAGTCATTACAGCCAAAATCTTTGCAGCTAAAAGTTAAAAGTAAAAGCCAACCGTTACAATCGTTACCAATCAGTCCCAACAGATTTTTAGGTGCAAAATAAGGAAAGTAACTGTTGTTGTATATTATTATTACTTTTGATTAAATGAAATTTATTAATCAAAAGAAAACTGTATATTTACAAAAGAATAATTTGATTGAAGATGTAAGATATTGGAAAAGAAGCTCTAGCGGTGAGAAAGAGTGTTCAAAGTGGCCTCGTTAAAACATGTATAAAGAAAACCAAGTGGGACAAAACTAGATACAAAAAAGAGTACTTCCTGTGAACATAAACGCATAGAAGAGAATCAAGAGGAAAGCTAGGCGATAGAGAGAACCCAACAATATGGGAATCATAACTGATGAAGATGCTGCCAACGAGTGCCCAACGAAGACAGCGCAGATGATGTCGGGTATGCGAGGCTTTGGATCGGGTCCTGAATGGTGCAAATAATGAGAGGACGAAGAAAATGGTGAAGGCGTGGGGAACGTCCATGACACCGACCATTGCACTCCTGCCAGAGATGGTAAATGACTGACTGGAAAGACAAGCGGAGGAGGATGGAATCTTGTCGAGATAGTGAGCGGCAGCGAAGGGAAGTGAGTGAGATGGACCAATCCGGGTTGAGACGATTACGAAGCAGAGGCAAAGCCACTCCTGACCAGAGCATATAGGAGTAAGGGCAGGTGAAGAAGAGGTGATCTCTTGTTTCGTCAGGCTCCCCACACATCACACAAGGTTGATAACGCCCCCAGACACGCATACGACGTCCCGTGGATAACCTGTCAAGAATAGCAAGCCAAGAGATGAATGCGTAACAAGGGATAGACTAAGAAAACCATAGAGAGGAACCTCTGACCTTGACGGTGCAGAAATCCTGATCTGAGTCCACGTGTGAGACGCAGAGAAAGAGTATTTATATATGTCAGGAGAGTGACGCCATTTGGGTTTGTCCGGACCAGCAAGGTAAGATGGCAAAGGGAGGGCTGTAAGCTGATCATATATCACGTGAAGAGCCACTAGACGAGGTCTTTGAAGTCTCCAGCGCATTGCGGTTGCAGCCTCCGCCACCGTAGCATGTCGCCAGATCCCGAATTCGCGTAAACCTCTTTCACCAAAATGAGCAAATATATGCCACAAAGGGGACCAACAATCAAACCAAAAGGAGGTGTTGAGACCATTACCAATGTCATACCTGAAGAACTGAGCGAAAAAGGGACGAATCTTGAGAAGCTTATGCCAAAGAAAAGATCCACGGGACGATACATGACCTTCCCAAAACGTGGCTTAACAAAGAAGATAATGTCTAGTCCAGGAGGACCAAAGAGAAGAAGGGGAGTGAAGGCGCCATATTAAGGATATTGAGTAAACCGTTGTCGAATCTTCTAACCGACGTATACCTAAACCACCTTTGGACCAAGGAGTACACAAATCTGTCTAGCTTACCTTTGCCATGGTGTGATTTGACGGAGTTCCTGGCCATAAGAAATTACTACACATGCTCTCATATACACGAATACATCGCATTGGTAAGCGAAAGGCGGACTGCCAGAAGTTGATAGTACTTACAGTGACAGATTTGATGAGCTGCAACCGAACCGCAAAAGAGAGCATCTTAGACATCCATGAGTTGAATTACGTACAAACTCGATCTATCAATGGGGAGAAATTATTAATGGTTAGACGCTTTGTTGTGAGAGGTAAACCTAAGTACCAAATAGGGAGAGTGTCTTGACAGAAGCTAAGGGTGTCGATAGTGTGCTGGAGAGGCGATGAAGGTGAACCAGTGAGGAAAACGGAGGACTTGCTAAGGTTGACATGGAAGCTAGAGGCTTTGCCGAAGAGATCCATAACCTGTAGAATACCATGGATCGAAGTTGGTTGGCCGTCAGAGAAGATGAGAATGTCGTCCGCGAATGAGAGGTGAGTAAGATCAAGGTCTTGACAGTTGGGGTGGTAGCCAATAAGATACGAGGCTGCAACTTCATCTAAAAGCTTCGACAAAACATTAGTAGCAATAACATAAAGATAGGGTGAAAGAGCATAACCTTTTCGAATTCCCTGAGAGCTTGGGAAGTAACCCGCAGGTTCGCCATTTACCAAGATGGAGAACATAGCGGTGGAGAGACATAGGTGATCTAGTGAATGAATGACGGAGGAAAAGTCATAGCCTGAAGAACAGACGTGATGAAGCCCCAATGAATCGTCTAAAAATCCTTGGAAATGTCCAACAACAGGGTACAACGAGGGGAGACATTGGATTTTTGATAGTCCTTGACTACCTCTATAGCTAAGATGACGTTCTCAAGGAGACGACGCCCGCTGATAAAGGCGCTTTGGTTGGGTGCAATAAACTCCGGCAGACAAGTTTTCGAGCGGTTTGCCAAAATCTTGGATATGACCTTGTATACAACATTACAACAAGATATTGGCCTATAATATTTAAGGGTCTGGGGGTCCGTACCTTTGGGGATCAACGAGACCAAGGTAGCGTTGACACCACAAGGGAGAAAACCGTAGACAAAAAATGACTAAACTACCGTGATAAAATCAGCTCCAACAACTGACCAAGTTTACTTGAAAAACTCCACCATGTATCCATCAGGACCCGACGCTTTGTTTGAAGGCATTGAGAGGAGAGTGGAATAGATTTCAGTACCTAGAACAGGGGCTGTGAGAAACTGAGCTAGCTCGTCCGAGCAGCAAAACTGAAGGAGGTTCTGAAGCTGAGATAGAGGCATGAACGTGATATCAACTATCGACTGAAGAAAAGTCTTGAAATGTTGAACCGTAACCTCATTGATGGATGGAAGATCAGTAACAACATCCCTGGATGGGAGGGTCACCCTTCGAATAGTATTACAGGAGCCACGAGAACTTGCTACACGATGGATATAGCTTGTATTTTGATCTCCATTACATAACTACATAATATGGGATTTCTGACGATAAAGCTGCTTCTCCGCATGAGGTAAGAAACTCCAATGACAAGCGGTTGACAATTCAACAA
The DNA here is from genome assembly GCA_900406425.1 of Iberis pinnata. Lineage (NCBI taxonomy): Eukaryota > Viridiplantae > Streptophyta > Magnoliopsida > Brassicales > Brassicaceae > Iberis > Iberis pinnata. The sequence continues at coordinate 4,395 of OVBE01016983.1, read as the reverse complement.
CAAAGGTTGTAGAAGAGAGGTTTGAGAGAGCTTCGATTGATAATTGCAGAGTTGAGTGAGAGCCTAATGGGTGGATACTTTGAAATCACCATACGTTGTTCGATTCAGGTGACGAATGGGCGATTTGAGAGCTTTGAGGTGAGTCTAAAACAGAAGAAGAGCGACTCGAGAGTGATAAAGAGGTTGGTGCGATGACCAAACATCCCCGAGAACTTGCAAAAAGGAAGAATGATCAAGTAAGAAGTTATTAAATTTAAACAGTTTGCGAGATGAAAAGAGAGTCGACGAGAAGTATATAATGCATCGAGCGTGATCAGATACACCATTAGCCTCGAACACAACATAAGAACGAGGATAAGAGGCTTCCCAAGAGTCATTGACTGAGCACGATCGAGTTTCTTTCTGATTGGGTTTAATGTTCGCTGATTCCACCAGGTATATCTTGGACCCACATATGGTAGATCAACCAAGTCATTGTAAGTAACAAAAGCTTGGAATTGGTGCTTTTTCAAGTGGCGAGTACTAGAATGGTGGAAGGAGTGCTTGGTAGTTGAGAGAATCGCGTTAAAGTCTCCCATGATGAGCCAAGGAATTTTTAGATGACCATAAACACTCCTTCTCTCATTGTAATCATGATACAGTTGCACTCGATTAACCTACAAAATTAGATGCATACACACAACAGATTAAGATTGTATCACCAGATAGAAGAGTAACCAGCACGGTAATAAGTTGAGTAGAGATATGCAGAGGGGTGACAACAACTCCCTCTTTCCAACACACCCATATATGACAAAGTCGATGGGTAGAGAAGTTATGAATGGCGGTCCACCCCGGCAGAGCAGTCTGCAAAATACGATGAAAATTATTAGGATTAACTTTGGTTTGTAGAAGATAACCAAATTGTTGATTAGTAGCATGTATCTAGTGCTTGACGATTTGATGTTTGCAAGGTTTGTTGAAGCCTCGAGTATTCCACGCGAATAGCGTCATAACATCAGTGTCTCCGCGAGGAGACGTACAATTATTTTTTCACGGGTGCCTTAACAGTCTTGCGAGTAGCAACATTGTCAATCTGCTTTTTTTAGTGCGGTGTTGTAGCGTGTGTTGGTTGCATTCTGAAGAGGTGCATATTCTGATTCATAGAGCTGGCCCTCCTCTTTCTCATCATCATTCTTCGCATCATCAAGGACTATAAACCGGGAGGGGGAGCCGGCAGAAGGGGTCTGAAGCTTCACATCAGCTAACTTGGTAGGCGAGAGTGATGAGGAACGACCATTACGAACCACCAAAGACCACTCATTATCCATTACGGCTGACCCGACTGGAGCAGAGACTTTGGCAAATGGTAATGGGTTGGCAGGAGAGGCACGGGCTTGAGAAAGAAGAGAGCTATCATGTTGCATACGGTCAATAATGAGCTCGGTAATAGAGAGATTGTTAATCGCATGATTCGACTCAAGATTATAGGTATCGAGATAAATGATATCGAGAACAGGTGTGGTAGTAGCAGATGGTAGCTCAGCGAAGTGATCAGTGGCTACTTCAAGTAGAGCTTGACCTGTAACAGGAAATGTACCTGGATTAGAAACCTTAACCACATTAGTTAACATATAAGTATTAGTATTTGTAGGTAATATAGGAGATGTAGTCTCAGAAGTATTAGTAGTTGTAGGTAATATAGGAGAGGCAGTGTCAGCAGTGATGGGCTCGGAAGATGGTTTCTTCTTGCATTCTTGAGGTTTGTGACCCCATGAGTTACAAGTGGAGCATCTAGGTGGCAGCCTCGGGAAGCTAACAAAAACCGGTTGGGCTCCAATGATCAGTTGAATTTTATCAATATGTGGCTTATCCAAGTTGATAATAACGAGCATCCTTGCGACATCCAACCGAATACACTTATCATTGGTTGGGTGAAGCCGTTACGAGTCTTTGATAATGTCCCCATGGAAGTGTAGACCTGTATGAAAGAATAGATAATCAGGAACATGACGAAAGTGAACCCATAGAGGCACCAAACTCATTGTTGTATATTATTAGTTTTTCAGAATTAATATTCCAAAGATATCTCGATTATAACATTCACTCTCTGTGTCTCTCTTGCTATCACATCTTCTCCCTTTCTCTCTATTTTTTCCAACCCCCTCAATCTTTTTTGCAAATAAAATCATACAAATTCAAATAATAAATTCACAAAATATTATCTAAAAGATCACTTTTTTGTATCTAACATGCTTAAAATTATTTAGAACTGACTTATATTTTTTAAGTAGTGATAATGAATTCGTGTTTTAATGAAATCTAAACTCATAAATAGTCGGACTACTTAAAAACAATTGTCGGACTACTAATACATATAAACTCTAAACCTCAAAAATATAAAGCATGAACCCCAAAATATAAACCATATACCCTAAATTATAAATTCTAAACTCCAAAATATAAATCCTAAACTTGAAGACCTAAACTCGAAAGTATAAACCCTCAACTCGAAAGTATAAACCCTAAACCCCAAAATATAGATCCTAAACCCTTAAATATAAACTCAAAAGCCCAAATTATAAAGCAAAATCTCAAAATAAAAAATTTAAACCCCAAAATATAAAACATAAAACCCCAAAATATAAACTCAAAACTCTAAAATATAAACCCAAAACCCCAAGATAAATCTTTAACCCTAAAATATATACCTAAAACCCCAAAATATAAACCTAAAACCCCCAATATATAAACCCAAAATCATAAAATATAAACCATAAACTCAAAAATATAAACCTTAAACCCAAATATATATTATAAACTCTAAATTTAGACCCTAAAAATATGTAAGATTACAATTATGTTTTATAATTTTAATCATGTTAGATTTAGAAAAAAGATATTTGTTTTTCTGGATAAAATTTTGTGATTTTATTATATAAATTTATATGATTTAATTAGCAAAAATATGAAATGAGGTAAAATTTCTAAATCATTTAAATAAAAATAAAATAAGAGAAAGAGAAGAGGTCAATATGGACAATGGTAGTATATTGGCATGAGAGAGAAAAATAGCGTATGTGTAAGTGTTGGATTTGCAAATATAATTTGGATTATACGATAGTATTTCCAATCTTATACCATAATTGTGGTGGATTTATATACAATCTTATATCTTTTCGCAAGTATAAATACCTAAAACTCGAACTTGAATTTGGACAAGAACCTTCTAATCATTTGAGTCAGAGTCGTAGTTGAATAATGCTTTGTACTTTTACCACTTTTCCATATATATTGTTTGCTTTTTTCTTTACAAAGAATTTTTCTAAAATTATTATTATTTAAAAATAATTTTTCTCAAATTCATGCGAGCAAATGTAGAGGAGACCATGTGTAGTGCATGGAGATTGATGAATCCAATTAAACTTTAACTATAAGCAATCAAGTTGATAATATGTTTATTCTTCTTAAATAGTACTTAAGTATATAACCGACCATATATTTATTTATGACCCTTATCGTCATATTCCATTTCGTTGCGGATCTACATTATGCATTATGGATGCAATTGCATCCAATAAAAAATCTCTTAATTATTAGTATTATTTTTAATATATATTAGATAATTGTTTGAATCCAATATAATCATAAATTTGACTTCATTCCTGTTAAACCAGTCCTTGAAAAGTCAATATTTCTGGACGAGGTCAAAATGATTTGAGTTAGTCGACGTGAGTTTTATATTTAAATCAGAATAAAAAATATAAGAATAAATTATGACGTGGCCCTTTGACCATACGACGAGATACTTAAACTTTCACTTCGTCTATAAAGTTAACATTTATTTGCACATGATTAAGTAGCCGAGATGTATTTAAGATTGATGTAGTTTTGGTAGTCGAGGTTGTTGTAGACGAGATACTTCACTGATCGAGATTATTTTTAGTCCGTCGATATAATTACATTTCCTTACGTCGTCGATGAATTACTTATATCTCTCTAACTTTCTCACTTTATCCTGTATTCTCCAACCACCTTCATTAATAGATCTCTTTCCCTATTTATACTAGTTTGCCTCAATCCCTATTGCTGTGAACAGTAGTCTTGCCAGGTGTCCTTGTCTGGTCTANCCCCAAGTCGACGAGATCCTCGTCGATTCGTGATCCTAACGTGATTACCACGTCCACGATTTTAGCGAGAGAACAAAGGTATCCGTCGATGTGGTTTGTCACGGATTGTTCGCCGAAGTAAAGGACGTGAAATGAAAGGTCGATGTTGTCGACAAAGTCTAAGATCCTATATGAACGACGAGGCTTATGATTCGTAAGAACGCTCTCAACATAGACGAGCTGTTTCAGTAAGGTTTATTTCTCTTCGGAATGGGATGTGTTATCGGGATATGTTCGACGAGATAAC
>OVBE01016982.1:0-10654 GCA_900406425.1 Iberis pinnata | reverse complement strand
GAGGCAATCTCATGTTATCCTTTGTATATATCCTTTTTCTTCTTTAGTTTCTTTCAATTTGGTTGTCTTTAATGGTTTGAAAATGTTGATTTACCATGGCTTTAGATATTATAGGTGTGGAGAAGGATTTGTGCATTAAAGAGACCAAAGGAGCAATTTTTGGACCCATTTTTGAATCACATCGGTCACAGCATCGGTCTATGCTTGACCGAAGCAACATTCAGAAAATTTCAGGGACTTATATCGGTCATCACATTGGTCAGCATTAGACCGATGTGGCCATATCGGTCCACTGCATCGGTCAGTCTGACCGATGTGAGTGACCGATATGCGCTTGACCGATACAAAAATTGAAAAAACCAGGGACTTTCATCGGTGGTGACATCGGTCAGTTAATAATTTATCAATTAACTTTTGAATTAATTAATCAACTTTAAATATTTAACCAAATTAATTCATAATTAAATAATATATTAGAAATTAAGGAAAATAGTTTAAGATCTAACAAAATAATTAACTACATTTAATAATTAATTATTAATTGGGTTAACTCAGACCGATACCCGCTTAGTCAATTCAGATTGACGGATCATTGCGTCTGGAAAGGACGTGTAAAGCCTTCTGAGGCCAAAATTGCTAACTGTCATTGAACTGTAAAAAAGTCACTATCTCTGTGTGAGCTGTGGTAGTGGACTAGGCATTAATGCTGGAACTACTAATGTGTTTGTGGAGTGTAGAGGGTTGATGCCCCTCTACAAAAAGACTCTCAGACAGTGGGGCGAGCACTCATGTCACTTAGAGTTTTGTGTGAATTGTGTGATATGTGAACCTTAGGTTCGTCTGTATATTTTAAAGTCAAAGTCTACCGTATTTTGAGTGTAGATTCTATTTTAATGGAATTAGGGATTTCTAAAAAACCCCTCTTACTGATTAAATCTTGATTGTCGAGTTACTCACCCCTCCAATTACCCTTTTTCTCACAGGTGAACATGACGAGTAGTCTATTTTGTAAGTGCTGGATTTTGGGATCGCAGTTGGATTTATTTGTTTTCTTTAATTATCTTTATTTTATTTTTAATAAATTCCAGACTCGATTCATTTAATATTTTAAGGTTTTTATTTTGACATTTAAGTTGTAATTTTTAAAATTTATTGCTAATAAAGTTACATTTCGGTCCCAAAGTTTGTTAATAGCTGATTTGACCCTAACGGGAAAATAAGGATGTTACAATTGGTATCAGAGCGGCATATTTCCAAACCGACTCTATCCCGGGTGGCAGTCCTAAAGCAGAAGGTTTTCTAAAAATCTTTTTTTGAAAAATTTTCCCGGTTTCCGTTTTTTGAAAAATCTGGGTCACGTTTTCGTAAAAATTTCCAAAAATATAAAGTTTCCTAGGAAAGTTTCTAAATATAGTAAGTTTTCTTTTTTGATGGATTTAAAAAAATGGGTTGGGGTTTTAAAATTTAAAAAGTGCTCAATGACTCCATAATTGTTATACTTGTGATGTTATTATATCTCTCAAATCTAACCGGTTGTTCGATACTTTTCAGATGCCGCCAAAGAAAAGAGGAAGAAATTTTGTTTGAGCAGTAAAATTTGCATCACCGAAAAGATTTCAGGGAAGTGTTTGATAAAATCAAGCTCTAGTGTCGACTGCACGACAAGGAAACATTGTTGTACCACCTGCGGTAAATGTTGTAGCCTCGCTAGATGTTTCAATGCCTGCACAGTTAGTTGTTATGGTTCTGCCAGGTGAGTTTGAGTATGTTGAACTAGTGCTAGTGGTTCCACATGCTCTAGAGAATCCACCTCCTGCTGCTAATCCAGTCATAGCACCGCTCGACAAGCCTATTGCAGTAAATCTTGCATAATAGTTGGAAGAATTAAAGAGACTTTGTGCGGTGTTGAATCCAGTGCATATTGCAACACCAATTTCACAAGGAATGGAGCCACCGCTACCACCACCTAGGGTGACGGTTACGCCAAGATACCGTGTTGCACCAGAGTTTTCACCATATGTGTATCTGCCTCCATCATAATAAAGATATAATTTAATCTTAAACCTAATACTGAAAATAACATATAAATGTAGTACAGTAAAAGGTCAAATCCACAGAGACCAGAAAGCACTCAATTCAGTTTAATTTCAAATCAAGTTAATATAGAATAAAAAAGTTGTTGTAAGATAATCAAAATGATGAAATAAAAGCGGTTGTAAACGATAATATAAAAACGTCATGCATTAGGGAAATCCATAGGTATTCAAGTTTAAAAGCGAAAGTTAACATGCATGCTTTTCATTGAAAATAGTTCTTAACATGAAAAACACAAATAGAATAATCTCATCTTGAAGTATTAAACCCTATGCTCAAATTATCAGAAACAAACTCTCGCCGTATCTAACTAATTCGATCATGCATTAATGTTCAGATTCAATTGTTCATAAGCATTTAAGACAATACTCTCGCAAGCAGAAATACGTATTCATCTAGATTATGTCAAGTTTCTAAATCAAATATCTTTGTATTTATTAACCTATTATCATGAATTAGGTGATCAAGCTAATTCACGCATTAAGAAAAAAAAATCTAGACTAAGAACATAACAAACTCAGTCCTATATGATTAACCGTAACATTCAAACTTGGTTCCCCAAGGAAACCCTAAAACCTAATAAGTGAACTACTCAGACATTGCAAAGCATAAACAATATGAAATCAAAGAAGAACACATAGTAAAGTTAATAGGTATATTGGTATATAAAATCAGAGTTTCAGAAATCTTCTTCTAATATAGGGTTCATATCCTTCTCTCTGTAAAAGCTCAAAAGTTTGCTTGTCCCCAAGTTAAGCAAGATCAGATCCAGAGAAGAGGTTTTAAAAGGACCACACAAAAACTCACAAAAACTCAGCAACCTTAAGCACAATTTCAAATTCAAAAGACACCAATCTCAAACAACTACTTTGAATGGATTTTTTTACCACCACTAAACCAATAACATGCTTCCTACTCCAAATCCCAAACCAATAAAGTACCAAATCATATCAACCAGCTCTTTTTAAATTCAATTAAGTTCAGATACTTGCATTCTCACCTATGGTATATCAATCAATGTACTCAAGTACCTCTTTTATCGAAATGCTCATACCAAAAAGAGCATCTAACGACTTCCAGTCCTGATCCTTTTTCTCCCTTTCTCACTTCTCTTTTTCTCTTTTTCTTACTGGTTTTTTTTACTATTCTTCGCATTTCTGCGTTTTTCTTTCTCTTCTTTTCATTCTTTTTTTTAGCATCCGGTTTTTCTGAGATTGACTATGAGCTTCTAGGTCACGGTTTCAATCCTTTTTCTATACCATTTTTTGTTATTTCTGAAGGGAGTGAGAGAAAGGACCATGATTGTACTCTAAGAACTTGTAAGTTTTACTGAACACTGAAGAGCAAGGTACCTAGTTTTCAGAGTATATTAACACCATAAGAAAGAGAAATTTAAGTTCAGATTAAGTCCTATCATGGCAGAGCTAGCATCAAATCATCAATAACTCAAAAGACTAAGAACTTTCAGAAAAAATCAATCAGTAATGGGGTTCCAATCCTAATCTCTGTAATTAATCTAAGTTAGTAATCTAGAGAAATTGATACCATACCTACATTTGGTTAATGATCATCATCGATTTTGATCACAGTTCCTTCGACTCGATAGACTTAGCGAATTCAAAACGAAAGATTCAAAAAATTTCATCATTTCTGACAAACATCCAAAATAAACGTTAGATTCTTGTTAGTACATATTTCCTCCCCCAGACTTACTTCTCACCGTTCCACTGTGAAAATAAATTATAGAGAAGGAGAAAATAGAAAAAGTAGCAAAAACATTGAAAACAGCAAATAACATGAGTTCTGAGGAAGTATAAAAAATACTACAATGAAGCTCAAGTCTCTCAATCAGACTGTTGTGCTGAACCATCTCCTTTCTCCTGGTGCTCCGCATACTCCATGTCATTATCACCGTGTCTCCGGGAGACTGTCCTCAGAATGTGCCGCATCAATCCATTGTTGTGTTCCTAGGAATCCATGATCCACTCCATCCTCTCCTCAGGAGTCATATCAGCTCTGCATGGTGGGAGCTCATAGGCGGTAAATTCCTCGGGGGAATCAGGATTAAGAGTGCGAACTCTGGCTCGTCTTTGTGTATTCTGTTGTCTCCAAGCAATGATATGACTCACTGGAGCAGATGGAACCTTGTGTTGATGCTCAGGTCCAGGTAGAAAGCGAATGTTGGCCAAACAGGTGAGGCTAGTAAGCTCAGTCACTAGAAGCTGAATCTGACAAGTCTATCCCTACATGTTGTCAAATAGATATACCTGATCCTTGAGGAACCACTTACTCTTCAAGATGGCTTCCGCATCAAACAGGTCCAAGGTTGGCTCATGACGAAACATATCAAGTGGAATACCAACATAGTAAAGAACCGGGGTAACCAGACTATCCATAATCTCAACCCTCTCTGGGTTCTTCAATGCTGCAAACTTCCGTTCGTCAAGAATCTTAGCAAATAGCAAACCAAGGTTGGAGTGATGTGTAGGACGATGTTGGTTGGTCTCATAAGAGTTGAAAGTGAAGGCAGAGAGACCATAATGCAGAAATTAGAGTTCCACATCGCAAACAGCACCAGCCTCCTTCTTTCCATAGAACAGAATGCTCAAAAGCTTGACGGTGAGACCGATTGCGGGATTCCAGATCAATGTGAGCTTGGTGTTCTTAGAAAAAAACGCCCTTGAGCAATGATGCCCTAGAGATCATGGTGGGAATAAAACTTCGGAAACTCTAAAAGGGTACCTCTCACTCTGAATCCAAAATAAGTCCAAACTCAACCCTGAAATCTTGTAGAGTCTTCACAAACAAAAAAATTGTACCACTGTCTCCTCCATCGGAGGCTCTTTAGATCCGTCTCCAATAATCCTAAATGAAGCCAAAAATTGTCGAGCTAGATTAGTGTAGAGCGGATAGGACTGAAATGGAAAAGTCCCAAAACCCATTGCTTCAAACAACTGTTTAACATCATCAACAACTCCAAGAGAACTCAAAGCATCATAATCAACAAAACGAGTCGGAGCAAAGGTAGTACGCATCATGGTGTTAGAGAACATCCCATCAAAATGATCCCATCGATCAGTGATCTTCTGGTTCTTCCAAGTCTCATGGCTCCGCAATTGAGTAATAGAGAAGTTGAGAGTATTGCCTTTGAAAAGTGTCGAAGCTGCTCTTGGCCAAGGGTGCTTGTTAATGTAGGATCAATCACTGGTTCATTCGGTCCGCTACTCGACGCGATACTTTTTTACTTTTCTACGGAAGTGTTTTGCTTCTTCGTCTTTGGAGGTGCCATGGATTCAGAACGCGTGGTTGTTGGTTCATGTTGTTTCCGAGTGCGTGACCGAGTAGACTTAAAAGCCAGAGGTCAATATTCATCGTTGTCCGACATATTCATGAAATACAAATACTCAAAAGAGAAATGAGTTCCGGAATGATTCAATACACATCAAGCAATAGATAAGTGAAGACATAATGAAGTAATGAGCGATGATAAAGCATGACTAGTTATAACTAGCAAGAATCAAGATACTTTCATTGATGAACCAATCGAAACATAAACCAAAAATCAAATCTAAGTAATTCAGCAAGAAACGTGGCAATGGTGAGAAATGATTTGAAGGAATACTAATAAAAAATAACCAAGAAATCAAGTTTTAAGAACCATCAAAAAGAGCCAAAAAACAAGTGGAAATAACTTAGAAATTGAACGTAGGAATTAAGAATCCAAACCAACATGATTGAGCAACAACATATAGTCTAAAACCACTAGGATATTTCATTCAAACACAATTAGCCTCTCAATTTTGGATTTCTACCAAAAACCTAAATCCCAAAATCAAAACAAATTCAACCTAACTTTATCAAATCATCATGCATTTGTCATTGAAGTACAAAAGATAGTAGAAAGGCATCCTATATATCAATTCCAACTACCAAATCAATCAAAATCAAAATTACCCAAATCAAACCCTAATTTTCGGAATGAAGAAGAGAGGTGGAGAGGAATACCTTGTTCGAATCGTTTGGAAAGTGAAAGAATCGAGTAGAGTGTGAAAAACTAGGTGGATTATAGTTAAAAACCGTGAAAATCCATTAAGAAACAAGGGAGATAGAGGTTGGAGGTTTTAGAGAATTTGGAGGTTTTGGAGAAAAGAAATGGAGAAAATGGGGAAGAAATCGCGTGTAAGGGTGATGAAGGGGATGAAATCCGGTTTAAATTGAGAAATTCGGTTTAAGATCAAAAATCCGGTTAAATGTAAGCAAAAATCGGGTTTACCTGGAGATATGCTCGAACAGTCGAAGATGTGCCCGATCGGGCATTTATTCCTGTGAATTCTAGGGGATTTCACCCGATTACCTGCCCGATCGATCCACTAATCGTGTACCTGAATCTGTAAACTTTCGGGCAGGTTGCCCGATCGATCTCTGTCTTGCCTAATCGAGCGAATGCTTCAAATTTTTCCAGGGACCTTCGCCCAATCATTCGCCCGATCGATCCCCTTATCGAGCACCTGGTCCGAAAAATTCGGACATACTGTTTCCCGATCGATCATTTCTCCTACAGTGGGTTGCCTCCCATTCAGCGCTCGTTTAACGTCAATATCTTGACGGTTCTTACCTCTTATTAGAGATAGAATCAACAAGTGGAACTAGAGATTCCTCTATAAGCTCTAAAGTAGTTTGATAAGGCTTTAGCCTTTGACCGTTCACAACGAACTCATTACCTTGGCGATCAAATAGAACAACCGCACCATATGGTCTCACTTCCTTGATGATAAATGGTCCAGACCACCTAGATTTCAACTTCCCAGGGAATAGTTTCAGACGAGAATTAAAGAGCAATACATGATCATCTAGTTGAAAATCTCTTGGGATGATCTTCTTGTCATGAGCAGCTTTGGTCCTTTATTTTTAGATCTTTGAGTTCTCATATGCTATGTGTCGAACTTCTTCTAACTCATAGAGTTGAATTAGACATCTTTCTGCTACGGTCTTCATGTCAAAGTTCAGCAACTTAACAACTCATGTAGCTTTATGCTCCAGTTATACACGTAGATGAAAATATTTTCCATAAACAAGATTGAAAGGAGTAGTACCTAAAGGGGTCTCGAATGCACAACTGTAATCCCAAAAAGCATCATATAGCTTCAAAGACCAATCCTTTCTGGATCCATTCACCGTTTTCTGCAAAATAGACTTGATTTCTTTGTTGGATACTTCTACATGTCCACTAGTCTGAAGATGATATGGTGTAGCCACTTTATGCTTGACTCCATGTTTCTTTAATAGATTATCAAAGACTTTGTTGATGAAATGAGAGCCTCCATCGGTAATGACTATTCTAGGTACTCCAAACCTGGAGAAAATCACTAATTTAAACATTTTTAGCATAACCTTAGAAATATTAGTGGGGCTAGCAATTGCTTCAACCCACTTAGACACATAACCAACATCAACAAGGATATAAAGATTCTTATGAGACATAGGGAAAAGACCCATGAAGTCAATTCCCCACACATTAAAAACCTCTGCTTCTAAGATGAATTTTTGAGGCATCTCATTCCTTTTGGAGATATTTCCATGTCTTTGGCATGAATCATAGTGAGAGATGAAGGTATGAGCATCCTTGAACATTGTAGGCCACCAGAATCCCGCTTCAAGTACCTTAGAAACAGTCTTGAATGTGGTGAAGTGACCGGAATAGTCCAAACCATGATAATGGAACAAGAAATTTTGAATCTCCTCCTCAAGCAGACAACTCTAGAACATACCATCTGAACAAAGCTTGTAGAGGTAAGGTTCATCCCAGTAATAGTGTCTGACATCCCTTAAGAACTTCTTCTTTCGACATCCAGTAAAATCATGTGGTTCAACATCTGCAGCCAAATAATTAGCAAAATCTCGAAACCAATGAGTAATAACAACAAATTTAGAGAGTTTTGGGTAGAAAGGTTCTCATATACTCTAGTGCTAATAGCATAGATATGCTCCTCAGGTAGGCTATCATCAATTGGAACCTCATCTTCCACTCTTAATCTGGATAAGTGATCTACAACTCCATTCTCTATTCCTCTTTTTGTCTTTGATCTCCAAATCAAATTCATGTAAAAGTAAAATCCAATGCAGTAATATGGGTTTAGCATCCTTTTTGTACAAGAGATACCTCAAATTCGCATGATTGGTGTGGACTACTACTTCAAATCCTACTAGATAGGATCTTAACTTTTCAAAATCATAGACAATTGCTAGAAGCTCCTTCTCAGTTGTGGAATAGTTGCATTGAGCTCCATCTAAGGTTTTTGAGGCATAGTAGATGACATGAAGTTTCTTATCTTTTTTCTGTCCTAAAACAGCTTCCACAACGAAATCGTTGGAATCACACATTACCTCAAAAGGCAGATCCCACTCAGGTGGTTGGACTATCGAAGCACTTACCAAAGCTCCTTTGATGGCGAGAAAAGCAGCTTGGCATTCATCATCCCACTTGAATTTAACTTCCTTGCACAACAGCTTGGTGAGAGGCCTAGCAATCTTTGACAAGTCCTGAATGAACATCCTGTAGAAACCTGCATGTCATAAAAAGTTGTGAACGTCTTTCACGGACTTGGGTGCCTGCAAGTTAGTCATAACTTCAATCTTAGCTCTATCAACTTCAATACTTTTCTCATAGACTTTGTGTCCTAACACAATCCCAATAGTCACCATGAAGTGGCACTTCTCCCAGTTCAGTACTAAATGTTTCTCCTCACATCTCTGTAGAACCCTGCATAATTTACCAAGACAAACATCAAAGGAAGATCCATAGACTGATAAATCGTCCATGAATACTTCCATGATGTATTCTATCAGGTTAGTAAAAATTGACATCGTGCATCTCTGAAAGGTTGTTGGAGCATTGCACAACCCAAAAGTCATCTTGCGATATGCATAAATGCCAAATGGACATGTGAATGTCGTATTCTCTTGGTCATCTGGGTGAATGAGAATCTGAAAGAAACCTGAATTATAATCTAAGAAACAATAGTATGGGTGATTAGCCAATCTCTCAAGCATTTGGTCAATAAAAGGTAAAGGAAATTTATTTTTGCGAGTAGCAGCATTCAATTTCCTATAGTCAATGCATATTCTATGGCATGTACAGTTCTAGTTAGAATCAACTCATCTTTGTCATTCTTAACCACTGTTATAACCCCTTCTTAAGAACTACATGCACAAGACTAACCCAAGTACTATCTGAAATAGGGTAAATTATTCTTGCATCTAGAAGTTTCATTATCTCTTTCTTAACAAAATCTTTTAGATTTTGATTCCAACGCCTCTGATGTTCTATAGAATTCTTAGATTCATCTTCTAAATGTATCATATGCATGCATAAAGTTGGTGAAATCCCTGTAATTTCATCTGAAGTATAACCTAGATCTCTACAATACTTCCTCAATTGGCACAAAAGTAAAGCAGTCTCTACATTATTCAAATCAGAAACGCGTACCTGAGCCCTGCTGGGAGGGTTTTAAGTTCCAGCTTTGGAGCTTTCAGCTTGCTCCATGGATGATTGATAACACTGAATTTTCATGGGTTTTACATATCAATTAGCATCAATTCTAAGGTCTAAAAGCGTGCATACATCACATTTATGGTTGATTTCACTAAGTTTAGGATTTTTAGGACTTTTGCATTAGAATTTGCATATGCACGCATTTTGGAGGTTTTTCAGGTCTTTCAGGAGTTTTTGGGAAGGATTTGAGAAATTTCAGAAAAGCAGCACTTAACGTTGAACGAAGCAGCACTCAGCATGGAATGGACTATACTTACCTCAGAACCAAGGCAAGATCGATCCTAACACTATGCAAGATCGATCTCAGGCACTTCAACATCGAAACAGGATCGATCCCAGTTCAGCACCTTCGGGATCAATCCCAGCACTTGCAGGATCGATACCGATACTTAACAGATCGATCCCGTAACCACTTTAGATCGATCCCGCAATCACTTCAGATTGATCCCCCTCTCTCTCTCTTTCAACGTTTTTGGTGAAGTCTCAAATGAAGCTAAGGACGTGCACGAAGATGAAGCAGTACTATGAAGAGAACATACGAGATCGATCTCACCTATGTTGTGATGGATCTCAGACACAATGCCGGGATCGATCCCAACCTCAGACGCACTTTGGACGCATCTCAGCCGGATCGATCCCAAGTGATAACACTTGAATTTCATGGTTTGTACATAACATTTCTGATCACTTTTTAACTCTTTAGGATTGCATCTAGCATTTTTAAAGTTGATTTANCATTTTGGAGATTTTTCAGGACTTTCAGGAGTTTTCAGGAAAATTCAGAAAACATTACCAAGTCACTGCAACCTTCAGGACCAAGCTGCATTTTCACTATGGATCGATCTCACTTCTGCTTAGGATCGATCTCAGGATCGATCTCACTTCTGCTTAGGATCGATCTCAGGATCGATCTCACTCAGCAGAGATCGATCTCAGTCCAACCAGAGATCAATCTCACTTCAGTTCATCTGAGATCGATCACCTTTCAGCAGAGATCGATCTCAACTT
>OVBE01016981.1:0-10655 GCA_900406425.1 Iberis pinnata | reverse complement strand
ATACCCTTTCATTCATTTCCACTCAAACCAACATTCAAAATTGAATCCCACCTAGTCCTATCTAGTCCAAAAATCATGGACTGGAACTGCATGAGACCTTATTCATGTCAGTTCGAACCTAACACATTCTACCAAGCTCATTCTATAAAAGTCATGCCACTCAGTAGTAGATTCAAAGTTTGAAAGAAGGCAAAGTTCAAGGGTGGGAATTCTACTTGGGTTAACAAGAGTGGTAAAAGGTAGAAGATAACCCATATATGTATATACTATCCATGAGTTCATATTCAACACACAAATATGATAATTAAGCATCCAAATTCAAGTTCTAATAGATATGAGCAAACTTCAAATCACAACATGCTTCAGGAGATAAATGATCATGCAAGTTAACATTCCAAGCAAGGTGCAATTTTACTTCAGAAAATTTCAGGATGCATTAGACAATTAATAACCAGGGCACTAACATTTTCTGAGAAAACAACATACTTAGAAGGTGATCATCTTCCTAGTTCCCTATGCATATGAAACTACATGAAATGCAACATCCTATATGCAACTATATGAAATGCAACTACAATAACACTCTGTTTTTGAAGAATGATTTTCAAAAAAAATTCAATTTTTTATGGTTCTTAAATGCTAATAGATGCTATGTAAATGCTATGCAAAGTGGAGACAAAGGAAAACAACTAGGAAATTTTCATTAATAGCAGTCCCCCGAATCTTCCCCCAAACCTGAATTACACAGTCTTTGTGTAAATCAAATTTTGGATTGGACTCAAGGTAGGACATGATAGTGAAAGCATAAAGAAATTTTAAACATAATCAGAAACAACAATCAAATATAGTGATCATAAATTAAAGCACAAAAAACGGATCATACAGTGATTGGTGGAATTGGGATGGACCTCGAAAAGGTATGAAGGATTCTCAAGGGAGGTACTCATCCTTCATGTCTTAGTATCCCTGGTATGAATATGGTGCTTCTTGTTGTTGTTGCTGCTGACGTTCTTGATATTTTTGAATTGTTCGTTGGATGGCGGATCCATGGTTCTCTTTCTTGTTCTGCTTGTGCAATAAGAAGAGCGTGTTGCTCTTGAATCTCTCTTTGTTTCCTTGTTTGTTGCAACCGTTCAGCAATCTCTCTTTGTTTCCTTGTTTCTCTTGGTGAAGATTCTAGAGAAATCGTAAAGTCCTTCTCTCTCCATCTAGAGACTACTCGCTCTCTTCGTTTCCTTCTTAGGATTCTTTCTCGTGATGGTTGAGACATCCTTAATCCGATTTTTGAAAGTGCTTAGAGCTTGTTGAAAGTCCTCCCTTAATATAGAACCTTGGTGCGATTTCAAAGAGGTGGCGATGAGTGGATGCTTGTGCAGGAGGATTAAAGATGGTGCATGTGGAGGAGGATTAAAGATGAGACATTGGTGTGATGGGAGCGTGGGTGTGTAATAGAAGTGATGGGGTAGATGTGATCTTTTTTCCATGGGGTAAAGGAGGTTAGTGGGCAAGTGGGAAAGTGGAGATGATCCTTTGTCCTTGAGTGTGATAAGCTTGGTTCGAATTCAAAAAATTCTCCAAATGGTTCGAATGGGCTTTGCTAGGCTCTATCAAAACTTCAAAGTATGGCCTGGTGACGGTTCGAGCATATGGATCGATCTTGGCGTTAAGGTGCGGATCGATCCAACGTTGAAAATGGATCGATCAGATCAATCATTTGGATCGATCTATGGCTCGATGGAACCTCGAGCATGGCTCGATCATGATGCTGAAAACGGATCGATCTAGACAAAGTGGATCAATGCATGGTTGTTGCGGTTCGAGCATATATCGAGCACGGCTCGATCTCGGGTAAGAAAATGAATCGATCGAAGAACGTCGGTGGATCGATTATGACTTGAAACGTGGCTTGATCACAATTGTATTTGTTGCAGCCGGTCCATATCCCATTTTTCTTATCTTTGCAACATTCTCGAAACTTATCCCGTAAGTACCTAAAACACCAAAACCAATTGAAAACTAAATCGCATTAAACCAAGTACTGAAATTTAAAAGGCATTGAAATTAAAATATATACAGAGATAGACATGGGACTTCCTCCCAAGTGAGCTTTTTTTAAGTCACTGAGCTTGACTTCCTGTTATTATGATTAACGACCATGAGACGGCTCTCCAAAGAGAACCAAGGTCTTTTCAGAGAAAGCTCTTTCTTCATTATTCTGATCAACCTTGTAGTTCATGTTAGGCTTTTCATCAACTTCCACAGCAAGTATAATGTCTTCACCAGATAGTATCTCCTTGATCATGAAGCTCTTGGAACATAGTGGATCTACATTTCCCAGATGATACTTGAACCTTTTGTTAAGTAAAAACAGTTGGTCTCCATTCTTAATTTCCAAGGTTCGGGTATGAGGTTCCAAATATTTCTCAGAAATTGGAGTGTCTGAAGGTGGTTTCTGAGGTGGTCTCCTTTCTTGACATTTATTACAGCTCCAACAGCGGCTAAGAATGGTCTTCCAAAGATCAATGGATCCTTAGGATCTTCATCTATCTCCAATACCACAAAGTCTGTGAGTATTGTTGCATCTTTGATCTTGATAGGTAAGCTTCCTGAGATGCCAACATGATGCCTGATTGATCTGTCCGCCATCAATAAAATTATGTTGGAAGCTTTGAACTTGTCGAATCCCAGCTTCTTGGTAGTGGACAGAGGCATTAAGTTGATAGATGCTCCCAAATCACAGAAGCATTCGTCAAAGGTCAGGGGTCCTAGTGAGCAAGGTAAGGTGAATGAACCAGGATCCTCTTGCTTCGTTGTTATCAAGGCACTGCACTCGTCAAATGGTTCCAGCACTTCATGAGCTATCTCTTCCTTCATAGGTTTCTCAAAGACATATGGGTATTTCACCATGATCTCTTTCTTGAAACATGATGGAAATGGCAGTCTTGGGACATAGCGTGGTGGATCATAAGGTGTTGCAATCTCTTTTGGAGTAGGTGACTTCTCAACATGCTTTTTAACAGGAAATACTCTTCATACTCCAGAGTTACAACTACGTTTGAACTCAAATCCCCCCCCCCAACTTGAACCACACTGTCCTCAATGCAAATAAGAGGATAGGTTGAAGTAGGAATATCAGTGGTTTGCTGGAGATAGATGGCATTGATATTAGCATATTTCTTTGGGTTCTGCACAGACTTTCCCGGAAGTTGACCATTCGTAGAAGAAGAAGTGAATGCGGTCTTGCCTTCAAGAGTAGTGACCCTAGAGTTGAGAGTTCCAAGCTTTGAATAGATTGCACCAAATGAAGTTTCCATCTTGTGTTGGATTTCACCAAATTTCTTCGATGTCTCCAGTACATAATTGGCTTGACCTTGAAGAAGTTGCTGTAACATAGCTTCAATGTTGAAAGGATGAGCTGGAGGTTGGTTAGATGAGAAACCAGGAGGTGCACCAGTAGGTTGGGGCTGTGGTTGTTGAAAACCATTTTGTTGTTGCTTCTTTGGGAAGTAACCTCTGTTCTGGTTGTAGTTGTTGAAAGGTTGAGAGTTCTTTTTTGTTGAGGTGGGTACACTTGGTCATGTGGGTTAGCAACGTTGTTACTTCTGTAAGAAAGACCAGGGTTGTTAGAGTAGTTGAAGTACCCCTTGTTATAACCCCCTTGGTTCTGCACATAGCATATTTCCTATTTCTGGTTAGCCTCCCAAGCTTATATATGAAGTTGTTCTTCATCAGAGATGAAGTGAACTTGATGTTGTTGACCCAAGAGTAACATGTCCAACTTCTCATTCAGTGCCTTGATCTCCTTCTTTGTGCTGTCATCAGAAGCATAACCATTTCAAGGTGTTCTATCATAGTCCTCACTGTAGAACCCATCAGACTAGGCAAGGTTTTCTACTAACTCCCATCCTTCATCCACACTTTTGTTGAGGGAGTTCCCATTGCTTGTTGTATCTAGCAACATTCGAATCTTGGGCAAAGCACCTCGATAGAGGGTGCTGAGTAGTGACGCTTTGCTGAATCCGTGATGGGGGCATTGCATTGTGTAGTTCTTGAAGCGCTCCCATGCTTCAGAGAAGGTTTCAGCATTCTTTTGCGCAAAGCCCGAAATGTCATTCCTCAGTCGAGATGTTCTGGAAGTTGAGAAGAACTTTGCAAGGAATACTTTCTTGCAGGCATCCCAGGTGGTGATGGAGTTCCCCCAAAGAGAAAGGGAAAATGCGTAGTTTGAAAGCATCCTCACTCACACCATTTATCTTCATGAGGCTACAGAAACGATCAAACTCGTCGAGGTGATCGAGTGGATCTTCCATAGGTAGATCGTGGAACTTGTTCCCCTGCACCATTGTGATTAGACTGTGCTTGATCTCAAAGTTGTTATCTTTCACCGCAGGTGGATTGATCCCATGTCTAATGGTGTGAGTGTTGGGGTTGTCACCAGCAAATATAGTGTGCTGGTTATATCTATCAGCGTTGTCCACCATTTGTAAGTCAAACCGTATCAAGTGTTCTGCACGTTCGTGTTCACGTCTTGCCCGGGAGTATTCCCGTTCAAGAGCTCTGGTATCTTCAAAGAGGGGAATCAAGTATGTTGGTCCTCTTCTTCTCAGCTGTATACACTGCTAAGCAGGCACCCAAAAACAAAGCAAACAAAGGTAGATAGGTAAGTAAAGAAGTAAAATAAACTTAATCTTAAAAGATCCAAAATCCAGAATGTAGTAAACAACACCCAAGCGGCAACGGCACCAAATTGATAGTAGGATTTTTCAGGTCCTGGGATATCAATTCCCCATCATTGTAGTATAGATGAGGTGTCAATCCAAATGGGTGTGCACTAGCAATCAAGATTGCAATGGATGCTTCTAAGTCAAGCTAAACAGTACAAAGGGATGGTTTACTAACATGTCTTAAGTGAAATGAAACATGTTGGAACTAAAAAGCATAAACAAAACAAAAAGCATAAGAAGCTAAGAATGCTAAAAGGTAAAAACAGAGTAAAAAGCAGAGAAGGTGAAAGTGAAATCAAGTGTGGAGCAGTTCCTGAGGACAAAGGGTAATCGACCAGAGATCCATCCCAATCTACCTAAGAATCTAACATACCTCAAACAACATTGAGCTATCCCTATATGATAGGTTCATAAGTAACCAAGTCCAATCCCTTGATAAATGGAATCAACCTAAGCAATCACCAGACCTAACTCCCGTTAACGGTACACTACCTAGAAGGCATTAAGAACCAACCTACCAAAGCCAAAAAGCCCCCTAGTCATCCAACCCCTTAAGCTGAGATGCATATCCTAAGATTCTAAGGCGTTGCGTAAGGATAAACTAATCTCTGAAATCACCATGATCAGACATCCCATTGAAGGCTTTTCGGGCGCTGGAATGCCCAAGATCAGATTTCAATTGGCGTGAAAGAAACCAGCATTGAGCACAATGAAACAGAAGAGATGTATATTCAAACAAGCTTAAGTGCCTAAGGTGAGATCAGGACATCAACCCTAGTCTACCCCATCCTCGGGAAATTCAGGACACTACTCACTACTCATGGAAATGAAAACAGGAAAAACAGAAATGACAACTTCAAAGCTAAACATGATGATCAAATGTTAAACAGCAAGAACACTAAAAACTCAAACCCAGAGAAGCAAGAACATCAATGGAACAATAACAAATCCATAAAATGATCAAAGCTTAAAACAGAAGATTAAAAGCAAAAACAGAAGATCAATATGCACCAGATAAACAACAACCTAAAACTAAGAAGGAAAGTAAAAGAAAATAGTAGATTAACATAAACTTAAAAGATTCTGGGTTTTTACACCAAGAACAACAAAGGAAATAAAAACCTAAGACAAAAACCTAAAAAGGAAACAAAAAAAAGACTTAGCTAAAAGGAGGCGCTTTAGGGATTTTATAGTGTTCAAAGAAAAGTCCTAAATCGCACTAAAGATAAAAAGTAATCATTGGCTTGGATCTTGGGTCAGGTCCATTTTGGATTTGAGTTGGTCGGGTTGGAGTGTGCTTGGCTCGAGCTGAGAAGAATGCGTGATCGAGCCGAGGTGAGAAAAGAGATCGATCCATGGTGAAAAGGGGATCGATCCAAGGTGAAAATAGGATCGATCCATGATGGTGTGGAGATCGATCCGCTGGTACATGGTTTGAATGTGTGATCAATCTGAAGCTGGAGTGGGAATCGATCCAGCTTGAAGAGGAGATCGATCCAGGTGTTGAGTGGGCTTTGAGTGGGATCGATCCAGGTTGAGTGCTGGTTCATTCCACATTTTCTGCTTCTTTTCTGAATTCTCACAAAACCATCCTGAAAACTCCTGAAAGTCCTGAAAAATCTCCAAAATGCGTGCATATGTGAATTCTAATGTAAAAGTCCTAAAAAACACAAACTTACTGAAAACAACTATAAATGTGAGGTATGCACGCCTAAGGACCTCAAAATTGATGCTAAATGACTTGTAAAAACTATGAAAATTCAGAGTCATCAATGAAATGGAGTATCCATACAACATTCAATATTGATGAAGAGTTCCAAATTCAAGGTAACAATGAAGTTAAACTAACTGTTCCAAATTTTGCTAGCAAAGTTGATCCATGAGCTTAGTTGGATTGGGAGAAGTGTACGAAGAGATTCTTTGATTACTATGGGTATACTGATCAAAAGAATGTCTCTTTAGTTGTTGCTCAACATGTGCAAAATGCTCTAGCTTGGTGGGACATGCAAATAGCTCAAAGAAGAAGGTAAAGGGGCCTACCTATGAACAATGAGGATGACATGAGATATATGTGAAGGAAAATGTATGTACCTCCAGAATTTTATTGAAACTTACACAAAAAAATTCATACTTTTTTTAGTAGAAGAGTACTTTGAAAAAAACAGAATATAATGGAGTTAGATAACTCAAAAATGTCCCTCATGTCCCAATTCTCAGATGGCTTAAATAAAAGGATTTCTAGAAAGGTAGAGAGGCAACCTTATCAAGACATGGATGTTGCCATTTAAGCTAAAAGACTAACAAAAAAGAATTACTTTAATACAATATGAGGCAAGACCTATTGAGGAACCACTAATCAGCCTCAAAGGAGCATTGCTCAAACGAAATACTTGGAGATTGATTGTATGCTAAAAAAACCATTAGGTAAATCTTCAAAAGTAATTCGGCCATAACCAAGTAAAACCCAAAGTAATGAAAATTCAAGGATATCCCATGTTTAAATGTTAAGAAAGAGGGCAATATGCAACACACTACTAAAACTAGAGAGTGATGATCCTCACCCACCCAAGATGGAGGGTATGAATCACAACATGAACGAAATAAAGAACAAAAAGATCTTAAGAGTATCCAGATAGTGGTGAGCTACTAGTCACAATAAGAGTGTTGAGTGCAATTATTGAGCTAGAAACAGCTCCAAGGGAAAACATATTTCACACTAGATGCACAGTAACAACAAGTTATGTAGTTCTATCATAGATAGTGAATCGGTACTGATAAGCTAGATCTAAAGAAGTCTAAGAATTGAAGGCCATACAAACTAAGATAGCTTAATGATGAAAAAGAATTGAAGATCACATATCAAGTCACAATTCCATTCAACATAAGAAGGTATTATGATCATGTTTTTTGTGATGTATACCAATGAAAGCCAGCAACCTAATAGTAGGACTTTTTAGTGTTTTACTAGTTCAATTCCCTAATGCACTATCATTGTCATTGTAGCATATAGGGTATCAATCCAAATGGGTGAGATATTAACCACTCTAGATAAGATCAGATTCTATTAATTCAAGCCAAGTAATTAAAAGGTTTAAACTAACAATCCTAAAATAGCAGAAAAAACACAAGAACTCAAATGCATAAATTAGACATTACAAGATAAGTGGTAAGCTAAACAAGTAAAGCAAATGAGTAAATGGACAAAGTAAAACTGGAATTCAATCAGAGAAACAAAGTTCCTAAGGATGGGAGTAATTGATCAGTGATCTTCCTAAACCTACCTAGAAGCTTAACATACCTCAATCATGAGCTGATCCATAGATAATAGATTTACAAACAATCATATTCAATCTCTTGACAAATGATCTCAAGCTAAAAAATCCAGACCTAGTTCTTGTTAACGGAACATTACCTAGCAGGCATGAAGAAACAATCTATTAAAGCCAATAAACACCCTAAACAACCAATATCTTGGGAAAGAAATGCAAATCTATGAAATTAGCTGGTTCATACATTTCATCGAACACCTTATGAGTGTGGAAATGCGTAAGATCATATTTTAATTAATGTGAAAAACTCAGCATTAAAAACACTAAAACATAAAGGATCTATGTATAAACCAGCTTAAACATATAGGAGATCAATGAATCACACAAAATCTACCACATCCTCAAGAACATATGAACTACTCAGAACCTATGAAGAACACAAACTCAAAATTTGAAATAAGCATGTACATCATCAACATCATGTTGAAACTAGTGAGAATCACAAGTATAAAATGAAAATGTGAAGTAGATTCCAGATGAAATGATAAAACTCTGAAGAACACTCAAGAACACAAACCCATAATTTCATGATCAAACCCAGAAAATCACATGCACCAGATATTCATGAAGCTAAGATAGAGATTAACAACTAAAAAATATATTGGAAGATATTGCTTCAAAGATACAAGAACATGAAGAACATTCAAAATAGAGAAAAAAAAAAACTAACGTAAAATAAGGCTTAGAACAAATGGGGGCGCATGAAGCATATATATAGTGGTTTAGAAAAACTCTAAACCACTAAAAGACAAAACAGAAGAATTTGGAGGCTTGACTCGGGTTGTGGCCGAGTTGAATGTTCACTCTAGTGTCTTGATTGGGTAAAAGTGGTCTTGACTCTGGTTGTGGCCGAGTTGAATGCCCACTCAAGTGTCTTGACTGGGCATAAGTGGTCTCGACTCTGTTGAATGCCCACTTCAATACTTCTCTTCCTTCAAATTGATTCCATGGTCCCAAACACTTCCTAAGTACCTGAAACACCTCCGAAATGCACATGTATGCAATGCTAATGCAAAACCACTCCAAACATGAAACTTACTAAGAAAGTCTACGAATGCAACCTATTGTTAACCAAATGAACCTAAAAATGATAATATTTTCTCTCCTAAAACATGTAAAATACATACAGCACCGACTTTTACTAGGAAGGCTGTGGAAATTTGACAAGAAAGCCATGCAAAATGGCCGCACATACTATCACGGTGGAAACCAAAATTCGCACTGTCAAATTCTCTTAGTTACGGAAAATCAGAGAGAACTCTAACTTTCCAGAGATCCTGGATTTCTATGAGTCAAACGCAGAAAGATCAAAACACGATAACAACAGAATACGAATACGAAATCCAAAGTAAGAAAGAGGGCGAAAGAAATCTTATTCCAAATCTCGTGAACGTGTTACTATCAGGTGATAGTCTCGACCGTAAAAATTGTCGATGAGATATCCTAGAAGTAACAACGGAGACTGTGAATAACCTAATTGAGTTGCAGCTCACTAGAAAAAACGAAAACAATTTTAAAGCCCTAAGTATTTTTGTTTGGAGAAGTGAATGTGTCCCTGCCCCCTTCTCTTCATCTCTCTTATATATAGAATTCAGTTGTATGCAAGCACCATTATTCATTGTCTTTCTTATGATTGCAAAAATTTCTTCTTTGATTTTGCTGATCATGAAGACATACTAGATGAAAACTATTCTTTTGATTATTTAGGCAGTAATATAATTTGTCTTTACGTATTAAAATTATTACTTTTATTCTTTTTAACCTATATTGTTGCTGATCGAATTTGTATTATTCTTTAATTTTAGAGGTGATTGGTCGAGTGGCTAATGTTGATAGTAGTTGGATGGTTTGTTCTGCTCAATTTAGCAGTGGTGATCTATTTATGGATTCAACATCTGAACATGGAGAAACTGATAGCAAATGTGATTCTCATTATTCTTCTGATGATAAGTCGTATGAACTATCCCTGATATTATGATTATGTATATGATGGTGCTGAAGAAGATGATGATAAATCATATGTAATTTGAAGGTTTGTGTTTTTTATAATCATCAAATAATTTTTATAATTTTTACTAATTAGTAATGTTTAAGTTTATCGTTAATTTTTAATTCAAAACTTTTTCTTTATTAGATTATGTTAGTCTGTCTGTTCAGTAGCAATATTCTATTGTTCCATATGAGGATGATGGTGATGAAATTAATGAATACTAGACTGTCATTTTTGATTTAGTTGATAAACAATATATTTTGATTAATTTTGTGATATCTATATATATTCTCCAATATATCAATATTCATATATAAATTTAGTATAACTAATAAAGAGTACTTATTGTTGCAATTTATAAAGTGGTGTTGTCATAAAGTACGAGTTATCTGAATTGATTGATACTAAATTCAAATTGCGCTTTGATATCTTTGATGGTATGGACATTTTATGTATTATTGTTATTGATGTTTGTAGAGGTAATACCATTAATATTTCTTATTTTTTTAAATGGTGTATAATCATAATTATATTTATTTTAATCAATTATTTTCGTTGGTTATGATTTATTTACTTATTTAATATATATATATATATATATATATATATATA
>OVBE01016980.1:0-10655 GCA_900406425.1 Iberis pinnata | reverse complement strand
ACATAAACATAAGATGAATAGATTTGACGTATAGAGTTTTGAGTAATTTTGTAAATTTGGTACTTTTTGTTCTTGATTTTGGAAAATAGGTACCTAAATACAAGTTTTTTTAATAAAATACTTTTAGCAAAATATAAAACTTTTTACTACTTTAGAGTTTTTGGTTGAGATTTATTATCCGTATGAAATGAAATCCTAATATTTTTTTTTTCTCATGATGTTAGCATTTTAAAAATCACATGCTTTATAAAACTAGACAAAAACATGCATTTGAATAATTTTGTTATTTATTATATTTTAGATAATTTTCACTCTATTTTATAATTGTCTTAAGTTGCATTGTGAAATCACTGTTATTGATAATTATTAATGATACTCGGACAAGCTATAGATAATTGATTTTATCAGTTAATATAATTAGTTATGATAAAATCATCAATGATGATGTAAAGAAACAATAAATATATATACTAATGGTTCATTTACCAATGAGATAATGGGATGAAAATAGATCGTGTCATTGTCGATTATCAACATTCACTGATCGTCATTAATTGAGTCATTTTCAATATTTTAATATTTATACTCATTAGATGAAAATTGTTTCGGATTAACTTTATTTTTCATATCGGCTTCATATTTTTCTTAAGACATTAACTTATTTTTTTATTCTTTCGATTAATATATTATGATGAAAATGAAATATGTAGTGTTATCTTAATATTTATTTTATCATTTGTTAAGTTACTTAGTGTAGTTAAAAATATTTTTTGATAATTGATGTATGCATACTAATAATATTTTATAGTTTGTGTAGCTGACAATAATTTTGGTCAAACTTTAACGATTTCCTTTAAGATTTGACGGAAATGTTATTTTCAACATATATACATATATTTTGTATATGTCACCATGTAAAATTTATATTTTATGATGTTTATGACACAATTTGAAACATAAGATGTGTTCTCACATATTAGGTTATAGTTGGTGTAGCTGACAAATTCTTTTCCTTATAAAAATTTAAATTTTTTTATAAAATTTATAAAAAACTTGCAAAAATATGTTCTGATTTCCCTATATATCATTTGAAGCCATTATAGCATACACAATATAAAATTTATTTTAATATAGTGAGTGTAAGAAGATACATATACAATAGTCTAGGTCTAAGATATTGATATTTCCATACTTAACATATTTAGACAACTTCATTCCTTTATAGAAAACATACTATTCAAAAATAATTTTTTATGTTTTTTTACTTTTCATAATTTCCAAAATTTTTTATTTTTTTATAACTTTTTTATAAAATTTTATATATGTTTTTATAATTTCTATATATTTTTATAGTTCTTATAAATATTTATATTTTTATAAAGTTTTCTATATATTTTTATAATTTGTTTTATAATTTTTATGATTTTGTTTCTCATATTATAATTTTTGTAATTTTTTATTATTTTATTTTAAAATTTTTAAATTTTTAATTTCTTATAACTTTTATAATTTTTTTTATTTTTTTTATTTTATATATATTCTATAATGTTTAGGATTTTTAATAATTTTAACCTAACAAATTTGCCTAACTTTTTTACTAATTGCGTTTTAGCCCCTGTCAAACGGTTTTTGTCCACAATTTAACGGACATGCAACATAAATGTTAAATGTTTGGATGTGTGGCGATGTGTAAACAATAGTTGGTGATGTTGGTATATCATTTTCTTTGTTCGGATATGTATGCATGTAATACGCCAAAATATGTTTAGCTGGCAAACATTTTTCTTTTTTTCTCATATATATAAGAAAATTAAATTTTACATCGTTAATGAAAATTGAAAATTGGCTAAATATTTTAGATTATTTTACACAATCTTTCTTAAGAAATTAAGAGTCAAAGTTAAAATTTGTTGTAAAAGATAAGAATCTTTTTTTAGTTATATTTTTCTCGAAATAAAAGATATTTACTAAACTTCAGATCGATAACTTAATACTCCGGAAGTAATTGGGTATAAATAGCGGAGATAAATGTGAACAAAAAGTAGAGGGGATAACAAAACATAACTTCAAAATTATAAAAATATTCATAATGGTTAGCTAGCAGATCATCACTTCATATTTTATTTAGCGTAATATTCATCTTTTTTTTGCTTTGGAGTCTTTGTGAAGGAGTGGTCATTTTATAGTGGACATCGACAATGATACTGGTCCAAATGTTAAATTGGAACTACATTGAAAATCGAGAGACGATGATCTTGGATCACAGTCATTAGCTTATCAACAATATTATGGAATTATATTGAAAGTTAACTTTTGAGTCACGACTGATTTTTATTGTCATTTTGAATGGGAAAATCAGTCTAAATGATTTGATATTTTTATAGTTGCCAAAGATGAAGATGGATGTGCACATAAACCATGTGTTTGGAGTATAAGACTTAGTGGTCAATGTTGATTAACGGATAACGAATGTTTCCACTGGAATACGGGGTTGTAACAATATTTCATATTCGTAAGGAAAAAATAAAAACAATATATCGTTGTTTAAAATAAGTTATATTCCATTTGAAATAATATTTATAATTACTTTATCTTCTATCATATCATATATGATCTGGTGAAAATATAATTATGCAAAAACATATTGGGTGGAATCATAGTCCCCTTCACAGTTGTTTCTCTTCCCATTTTACAAGTAAATAAATTCAAGTGCGATCAAGAAGAGTAATTAATGCACATTTCATCTGGTTTCAACACTCTCTTCCTAAATATTTTTTTTACCACTTGGCTCGCAAGAAATGATTCCCTGAGGTTTAGTAACATGTAACATTTGAGTTCATTAGTTAAATACCTCAATTTTGAACATAAGACTACAAAAAAATTGGCCATAACCGGAGGATTAGAAACGAAAACAATCAGTCGTTGGTATGATGTCGCTAAAATGGGTTCGTCTCAATTTTTTTTTGATATTATACGACAGAATTACAACGGATACATACTTACGAGTTTTCGAATATTTACCGACTGATTATTATTTATGCGGGTAATTTTTGGTTATCTTTCGGTTTACCTACCATTAGTGTTTTGTTGCTAACTAAACCGTCGTAAATCCGTCATAACAGTAACGACTGATTTTCGAAGGAACATCGATTGATTATATTATATTTAAAAATAAATTCTAAAATAAATTATTAAATTTCAGTTAATTAATTTACAGTTAAATTCTAATTTAACTTAATATAAAACTAAATATTAAATAAAAGAGAATTCAATATAATAAAAATATATGAAAGAACACAATATTAAAAAAATCAGGGATTTTGTCGCATGAAATTCTCCATGAATAGTTGCATAAGTTGCTCCATTTCTATTCGGTTTTTCTTCCGTTGCCGCTCCATCTCACGAATTTTCCCCCGCTCGACCTCGAGTCTCTGCTTCAGTTTTTTCTCGAAATATTATTTTAGTTGCTTCATCATCTCTTCCCGATGCAACTCAACATCTATCATAGGTCTCCACTAACTACCCTGGCTCGGGTAACAACCCTGCATATTTCCGTTACCGTAGTGGCGCTTCTCGTCGATCTTGGTGCTATACAATATTCGAAAATATGTCAGAAGAAAAA
The DNA here is from genome assembly GCA_900406425.1 of Iberis pinnata. Classification (NCBI taxonomy): domain Eukaryota; kingdom Viridiplantae; phylum Streptophyta; class Magnoliopsida; order Brassicales; family Brassicaceae; genus Iberis; species Iberis pinnata. The sequence goes on along the minus strand of OVBE01016980.1, from coordinate 7,033 downwards.
GATAACATATCAAAAATAACAAAAATAAATAACTTATAATACCTCATCGTAGGCTTGGAACAGGTTGGAGCGTGAAAGGTCGTCTTAACAACCTCCTTTTTCTAGGGTCTTGGATCTCAACGGTCGATTTGTTCGTGTGAATCGCACGAACAATTTCAATCGGAGTAGGACTAACAATCCTAAAGCTATTCTTTTATCAATCAATTTAAACTAAAAAATTACAACCCTAACAACTAAATTAAACCGTTTAATCCTAAATTAAACAGTTCAAACAATTTATGTCGAATTTATCTATGCTTAAGCTTCGTTTGTGATTTTTTGGCAAATATTTTGAAAATTTTGAGAGGTTTTTCTAAGTATTTTGGAAAATGAAAGGAAAAGTATCGCATAAATCCACGAATTATCATGCCGATAATCCTTCGGTGGTATTTAAAAGATGAACTAGTGCTGTTTCCAAATTTTTTAGTAAATGTTTTCCTTCATTGTTTTTGGTAATATAGCGGTTTTTCCTTTGTAATTATCAACGAATTACTGATGGATATGCATGCGATTTAATTCGCTTAATAACCAACGGGTTACCGATGAAAAGTAATCTATTTTTGGTGTTCTTGATTAAACTGGAGAATTATTGACGGTCTTCANTCACATATATATATATATATATATATATATATATATATATATATATATTTCTTTCTTTTTCAACATTTATAAACTACCTATTACAACTTGGGGAACTGATCACATGTACTTAAAACCTCTCTAAGTGGATGATACCACTGGATACATTGGATGAGTGTCTTCATATATATCCAATCACTAATACAGTAATGCGTCGTTATTTATTTTCAAAAATGGATAAGGGTTTAAAGATTTGGATTTAGGATTTATCTAGTTAAAAAAACATATGTGTGATCAATAATAATTGTTAAACAAAACTATGAAATCATATTAAACATTAGATTTACAATTTTGGAAAAACTTATACTTAATTCGCTTAAGGCGTTCAATGACACATATATATATATATAAGCAATATTGTGTAAAATGTTTGAGTTTTTAGAATTTGCGTGTTTTTTTAAAAAACATTTTTATTTAGAATACTTGTTAATGTAAAAGGATGAATCCCAATAACAAACTTTATTTATGTAAATTTTATTCCATTAGAAAACTTGGAAGAAGAGACAAAGTCAGCGATTCTAGGGTTCTTCCTCTTTCCTTTTTTACTTCAACTACAAGCTTTACTACACCTACCTCTGACCGCGGCTCCGCTTAACCCTCGTGGTGGTGGCTCTTCATCCTCCACACACCCATGATCCTTTATTGTTAATACTTTCGAATTGGGTTACCTTGCTTTACTTCGTCCCGAGTTCACTCTCGACAATGGAGTAGCCAAAGTCGACGTGCCTTCTTCTTTTGTTAAGGAAGCTCAGCCTATGTGGAATAGTTTTTTAGTTGAATATTTTATTGGCAATGCTCCGTACACTGGGAAAGTCCATGCCACGGTCATAGGCTTTGGAATTTTGATGGAAAATCATCCAAGATCGATATTCAATTTATCAAGGAGGACATTGTTCTCTTCAAGATAAACTCCAAATCCCTACGGACCAATATTATCCGTAAAAAATATTAGCTTGCGATCTCTTGATCCAGCTAAGCTCTAATATCAATATTAAACGCATTGACAAGAGGCGAGGAACTAGGCTTTCTTTTCTTATTAAGAGCAGAACCGGTCTGAGTCTCACAAGGCAAAGGTACTTCTCTATCTCCAGAATCAGATTGGTTCCTCTCAAACTCATCTTGTAATCTTTGCATTTGACTTCTAGGAGATTTCTTACAAAAACAAATGCCTTGGTTTTTTATCCAAAGGAGATGTGCTTTAACTCTTGAATATGAACCTTGCCGAATCAAATCACAATAATGACACTTGAATTTCCAAGTTCCTCCGGATACTCCTCCTGTTTTCTCAAGTTTAGTCACATGTTTCCACAACGGACCTTCTTCATTAGAAGATTCATCATTAGAGGCCATATGTACACATATGTAACTCAATTTATATAGTGACTCACGATATAAAAACAATAAACTAACACAATAATGATGGATTGAGGATGATACAAAAAAAAACATGTTACTGAATAATGAATACACATGAATTGAGGATGATACGAATCAAAACACGTTACTGAATACATGAAAATCGTATCAAAGATTACAAAATAATTATGTTTATATATAAACAAATATGGATCAAAAGCTTATGTCTACTACGAGTATAAAAAGAAGCACTAGTAAGAAAATAACAACACAAGATATAAAAAACAGTTATGAAGCAAATTGAGTTATACAGCAAACAAAATAATGAGAATCGATACCTCAAAGAGCAACTTGTGGAAAATATGATTCAATAGGTCTGTTGTCGCTAGGTTTGATAAACTTTTAAAACCTAATTACAAACTAATATCTTTTATAATCGTTGTGTTTATATATATATATTTTTTTTTTTGAAAAAAGACAATAAACAAAAAAGGCAAGAAACGTTACAAGAAACGTTTCCAAAACGTTTCCGAGACGTCCCTAACCCGTTGATGTCTCCGGAAATATCCGAAACGTTTGAGAAACGTCCCCAAGTTGTCCCCACGCCGTCCCTGTCCCCGATACATTACGTCGTAGAAGTCCCCGTGCAGCTCAGAATGGAGTCCTTCTCGCGCCACTCAAAAACCGGATCTCACATCCATGCCGCTTTGGGTGGATTTCGCAATGTTCCGGACCACCTCTTCTCTCACGCATGATTAAAATTCTTAGGCGATATTGTAGGGGAATCACAGAAATTGCACCCAACTACGGAGAAATGCATGAGACTTGATGTTGCACGAGTTATGGTAGTCGTTAGCTTTGAAAAGGAATTAACAGCGAAGATATTACTTACCGGAGAGGCACAACCTGTTCTTGTCTCTTACCCATGGCTCCCGATACGATGCACATCATGTCATTCATGGGGCCATAAACCACTTGATTGCAAGTCCCGAACTAGCGTACCAACCGATGCACCAGCATCTACTCACGACACACACATCTTCTGATGCTTTACATATTGATAATGTTTCAAATGCTGCTGATAATGTCGTGGTTGATAATATTGTGGTCGATAATATTACCTTGCCTAATAAAAATGCTGATGTTTTGCATAACGTTAATAACGGTGTTGTGGCTGACATCATTGCGAATGTTGTTATCGTCAATAATGCAATTGTTGATAATAAGGATGTACTTGATAGTATTGCTATTGTTGATATTAATGCTGTTGTTGATACTCATGTGATCGCCAATGCTATTACTGCTACTTACTTTCTTTCGGGTATGGGTGCAGGTACAACCGGTGCAATTGCTGCGCCATCGACAAGACAAGTTCCACCGTTAGCAACTGTGTCTCTCATGGAACCATCCTTAGAGATTATTCCACACTCTAGCAGTGATGTGACCAATAAAGCTGTCTCCAAAAAAGACACTGACTCTCAGCCATTATCAAGCGCTAACGGTGATGATCAACAAGATGATTGGTCCAAGGTTACTCGTGGTGGACGCTCCTTATCTCTGTCAACCTCGAAGCTCCTCAATGCACATACTTCCCTCCCTACCAAATTCTCGCCCTCTCGTTTCTTTGTCCTATCGGATACTCACGACGATGAAAATGCAGAAAAGGAAGAGGGGAAAATCTCTGACAACGAGTCCGAGAATGTGATTCCAACGGTACCAACCTCCAAATACAGCTCACGCACTAAGCCCAAGTCAACAATTCTGTCTCTTCCTCGCGCAAGTTAGCTAAACAGGCCCCAATAAAGAAACAACAAAAAGTCTCCTCTCAGAGACACTAATTTTATGCCGTTATTTTCTTGGAATGCACGAGGCTTCAACCAGCCTTGGAAACACAAGATTTTCCATCATCGGATTCGCTCAACTAACCCTCATTTTGGGTGCTTGCTCGAGACTCGGGTTCAGTCTACAAGCTTCCCATCTATAGTGGGGTGGAGTATCATGCATTATTATTCCGCTCATTGTTTAAGGCGCATTTGGGTTTGTTGGAAGGATGGAGTGATTGTTACTCCTATTTTAGTCACTTCTCAAGTCATTTCAGTCCTTGTTACTCTAGAATCGGGTGACCTGTTATTAATTTCTTGTGTCTATCCGTCCAACCTTCAGGTTGACAGGATGCAACTATGGGAAGCACTTCGTTATAGCAGACATATCTATGGTTCAACGGCAGTTCCATGGCTAGTAATGGGGGACTTTAACAAAGTTTGGGAAATTTCATAACATTCTTTACAAGGTTCTCGGTCACGTCAACTTGGCATGAATTTATTCTAAGATTTCATTCATGTGATCTTGTGGATCTTGAGTACATAGGGCATTGCTTTAATTGGTGGAACCACTAGACGGCCAACCCTATTTGCAAAAATCTTGACACAGCCTTAATTAACAACACTTGGGCATTCATGTTTCCGCATGCCTATGCCGCTTTTGAAGCTAATGGTGTCTCTGATCATGCTCGTTGTGTTATCCATTTTGCTTCTCCCTCTAACCCAGTTCATAAGCCTTTCAAATTTAATAATTTTTGGATTGATGACTCCTCGTTTCATCTTCTCCTCAAGTATCACTGGCTTGGTGGCTTGCCTCTCCATCATTCACGTCTGGCGTACAGATTGCTTCATACCAAGATTAAGTCTTTGAAGGTCCACTTGCGCCACCTCAATACCAACAGTTTTAGTGATCTATCCACACGAACAAGAGAGGCTTTCGACCATCTCCTCATATGTAAATCCACCATCCTTTCCCATCCAACCGACACTAACATCCAAGCCGAGAAAGCGACGGCTATAGATTTTCATTACTTAGCAGCATAATAGGAGCGCTTGTACCGGCAAAATTCATGCATCACTTGGTTATGAAATGGTGATCTTAACATTGCTTTCTTTCATCGTGTAGCCAATCACGAGCTTCACGGAATACTATCAAGCGTCTAGTTTTCCCCACAGGTGAAGTCATGACGGACACCCGCACCATCAAGACAGCTGCAGTTACACATTTCAAATCCTTCCTCGAGATGCGTGATATCATAACGCCAATCCCACTTGCGACACTTACAGAGATTCTCCTCTACTACTGCCATCTCGAAGTTGTATCCTCCTTAGTGGCACCAGTGCTTGCCTCAGAGATTCAGTCCACTCTTTTCTCCATGCCTGCTAACAAGGCACCAAGATCTGATGGTTACACCACATAGTTCTTCAAGGCAGCCTGGCCCACGCTTGGTGGTAATTTTATTAAAACGATTTAGTCGTTCTTTCTCTACGGGTTTTTTCCAGCTAGTGTCAATGCCATATTGGTATCTATTATTCCTAAAGGAGAGAACCCTCAGACTATGAAGGATTACCATCCCATACCATATTGTATTGTCATGTACAAAGTGATCTCTGAAGTTCTCGCCAATCGTCTCAAGCTTTTCCTGCCAGAGTGTATTGAGCATAATCAGAGTGCCTTTGTTCAGAACTGCCTGCTGCTTGAAAATTTTCTACTAGCTACTGAAGTAGTCAAGGATTACCATAAATTAACTATCTCCCCTCGTTCTACTCTCAAGCTAGACATTTCTAAAGCGTTTGATACTATTGTCTGGAATTTCATTGTGTTTGTGATGCAGGTTATGGGATTCCCAGACAGGTTCATTCACTGGATTCACCTATGCATCTCTACAGCCACCTTCTCAATTGTGATCAATGGTGAACCTGTAGCTACTTCCCGAGTCACAGAGGCATAAGACAGGTTTGTGTTCTCTCTCTCTCTACCTTTATGTTATAGCCAATAATGTTTTGTCCAAACTTCTTAATGATGCTTTGGTCTAATTGGCTATCACCCTCATTGTCAATATATAGGTCTTACACATCTTTGCTTCGCATATGATCTACTAATTTTCTTTGATGGTGCTCTAACTTCTTGCAGGGCATTTTTCAAGTCATGGACAAGTTTGGTGCATCATATGGAGCTTGGGGTCATCATCAACCATGTGATAACTCTGTATTTTCATGGTTTTTAGAAGTCATTTAACATCAATTTTGACGTCTTTAGGTGTGAATATATCACATTTATAGTTGTTATTAGTAATTTTGTGATTTTTAGGGATTTTTGCATTCGTATTCGCATATGCACGCATTTTGGAGATTTTTCAGGACTTTCCGGAGTTTTCAGGATGTTTGTGAAAATTCAGAAAAGGAGCGGAAAATGTGGAATGGAACCAGTTTAAGGTACGGATCGATCCACACAACACTCTGGATCGATCCATCTCAACCAAAGACTCCAAGCCCGGCTCGACCTCATTATCGAGCCATTCCATTTTTGGCTCGATCCAGCTCCTAAGTCACCTTGACCCCGGCCAACTAAAACCTTGGATAAATATTACTCTAGCGTCCTAAGCCTCGGATCAATCCAGTCTCTCGGCCCTGGCTCGATCCCACTCTGGGCCTTGGATCGATCACAGATCGATCCCACTCTCGGCCTTGGCTCGATCATGGATCGATCCCACCCAAGGCTCGGCTCGATCCAGTCCCTCGACCTCTACTCAACTCCTCGGATCGATCTCACCTCGTCACCACCTAAAGCTCGGACCAATCTTAACCCCAATTTGGATCGATCTCCTTCTTACTGTGGATCGATCTCAAGCCTTTTCCCGGATCGATCTCTTTGGCTTGATCTCATATGCTTCTCAGGTCAAGCCAAACATGCTCTAACCTGACCAACTCAAATCCGGAATAGACCTAACCCAAGACCCAAGCCAATGATTAGTTTTTGTCTTTTGTGCGTTTTAGGGCTTTTCTCTTAACACTATATAAGCCCTAAAGCGCCTCCTTTTTAGCAAGTTCTATTTTTGTTTCCTTTTTAGGTTTTTTTCTTTGGTTTCTTTTTCCTTTGTTTTTCTTGGTGTAAAAATCCAGAATCCTTTAAGTTTTATGCTAATCTACTGCTTTCTTTTACTTTCCTGCTTAGT
>OVBE01016979.1:0-10656 GCA_900406425.1 Iberis pinnata | reverse complement strand
CTAGTAAAGTCCTATAAATGCAACATGTTCACATCTAAATGATCCTAAAACAACAGTGAATGGCTTCTAAAAACTAATAAAATGCAGAGACATCAGCACTTCACGTGCATTCCATGTGTGCATGTCACATGTGTCATCATTACAAAGAAGTTAAAGAGATAAATGAATGTGGAATCAAAAATTTGCAAAGTATCAAATTTTGGTCTAGGTTGAATAAGGTTACTAATACTGCCACTACGATGAAAGGTCATGTAGTTATAATAGGAACAAAGGAGCCAATGAGACTTCTGCTTCATCCAAGAAGACCAATTTGTTAAGAGATAAATGAGTTATCACATGCTCCAAACTTAGAGGAGAAAGTCACAATAAGGCTACTTGCTCAAATCTAAGAGTTGAGAATCCACCAAAAATACCAAGAGGTAGGCCTAGGAAAGGTTTTTGGGTATGTTTTCTCTATATCTTAAATTAGTAGATGTTGTTTATCACATTTTAACTATTTACACAGTATATTTTGTAACAAGTTTTACAGTTTCTATTTAAAAACTTTTATATTCATGTTTCATTGTAAAGAGGAGGCACNGAGGCATTGAAGAAGGACAAATAATCAAAAGGTCAATCATAAGCATGAAGACCTTAAAAATGTCTCAAAATTTGGAAAAATGCAGTTTGGATCTGATTATGTTTTAGCATTATATCTTCAAACTTGGTTGTAAATGAATTTGGTTACATGTATTCGGATTTTGTTGTCTTTGAAGTTGGTTTTCTTTAAAATTGGTTGTATTTTAATTTGGTCGTAGTTGAAAACTGATTCTGTTATGACTTATTGATAAGAAATATTTTTTTTACCAATCTCCTTACTAATCGTTTGTAGAATAGAAAGATTTTAACCGAATCCACGAGGACTAAAGTTGCAACACTAAAAATATGAGAACCAAACTAATATAGAGCCAATGAGTTTTTATAAGTATTAAATCTAAGAAACGAAATACAAAGAAACAAGAAACAAATAAGATAAAAGCATTGGATCATGAATCTTACTATAAAAAAATATGATTAACGATCAACCAACAATACAACAATCAATCAATGCTAATCCTTGGTCTAAGATTCTCTTAAATAGACTAATCCACTCTCGTGCCACTAATCTCTTCCTAATCATGCAACTAAAACAATTTCTTGGATAATTGCACAATCAAGAGGCATTGAGATCTAATCCATGATAAACCACAAAAACTAACTAACACAATCTCTTGGTTATGTCTCATTTAGCATTCAAAAGTTGATTCAGGAATTTCATCGAACACCTTTCGGGCACAATTCATCCTATGATCTAAACTTGAATGATCAAGTCAAATTTAGCATTAAGAACACCTAATGAATGAAGATCAAACATTAACAAGCATAAATCATCATCAATCAACCTCAATACAAATCTTATCTAGCCTAGATCTAATAGCCAAAACTAAGTCCTAAAATGCAAGAACAAAAAAGAGAAGAATGATGCAAATATTAAATAAAGAGGTGATACAAGTTCCTCAAAGTTCGAAGAGAAATCTCCAAAGGAGATCTCTTTAATTTTGGAGAACAAACAATTTTAAAAACTTAAAGAAACTAGAGAAGAAGTGGCTAAACCAAAATATGAATCAAAGATAAGAATTAAAGTTGAATGAAATTTGTCTACAAAGTTAAGTCTAAAACATATATATTTTCTCTAAAAATGGTATTGGGTTAACCCAAAACACATGGGTTAACCAAAGTCAAAATGGGCAAAGACTTGAAAAAGTGTTGAAAATGTTGACTTTTTTGGGTCTGTACCGGTTTGGCTTGACCGATACAACAAACCGGTATTAGTCTCTGTGTTTTGCATTTTTTGGAGACCGGTTTGCACAAATCGGTACACTAAACCGGTATGAGCTTCTGTTCTAAATTCTACTTGATACACCTCCAGTGCGGGGTCCATAACTCTCTCACCTTTGAAGCTATGATGGGGTGTGATAGCTCTGTCAAAAGATGACTCAATGGGGTTCAAATTTTATGAAAGAGTCTTCTCCTAATTAGTAGTGTAAGGTGGTGTAAAAGACGCATCTTTGGGATGGACATTTTTGAGCTTCGAATCTAGCGGATCACAACTTTGCCGGTTCATGTCTTGCAATTCCCTGGGGCGTTTAAGGTGATTTTTGGCTTGTTGGAAAGATTGAATATATGGATACAATATTCTTCAAAATCGAAATTGATTAATTTATTTATTCCCTTTTTACATGTAGAAGAAGAAACGTTCTATTTAGAGAACAATCAACATCAAGTTACTTTACCCTTTTTCTATTACATAATAAAATTTCCATTGTAATATCCTCAAATTGCTTGATCTTTAAGGCTTGTTGTTTTGATCTCTATTAAGTTCCTTTTTTCTCTTTTGCATCTAATTGATCTCTCTTTTGAATGGATTCACCTTCAACCCCTGAAAAATGAATATGATATGCAAATATATCGTATATATGGTTTAATGCAAGTGAATCTACTTAAAATGAATATGAAACAAGAGATAAAATCCATTAAAAATACAATATATCACTTATTCCCCTTATGGTTGTGACATATTCGTTTTTGTGTTAAGAGTTAATGATTATAATATATTTGAAGTTGGTTGTGTTAAGAATATGGTTGTACTTAAATTTTGGATCATAACTATATGACAATACAAGCTCATCCATGTAGGATTATGATAGCGAGATTTTATCAATCCTCTTACTAATCATTTGTAGAATATAAGGGTTTAACCGAATCCACGAGGACTAAAGTTTGTAACACTAAAGATACGAGAACCATAATAATCTAGAGCCAATGGTGTTTTTATGAGTATTTAATCTAAGAAACAAAATGCAAAGAAATAAGAAACAAAGAATAAAATAAGATAATAGCTTTGGATCATGGATCTTACTATCAAGAGATATGATTAACAATCAACCAACAATAAAAAAATCAAACAATGCTAATTCTTGGTCTAGAATTCCCTTAATTAGACTAATCAACTCTCATGACACTAATACCTCTCCTAATCATGCAACGAAAAACAGTCTCTTGAATAATTGCACAATCTAGAGGCAATAATATCTAATTCATGATAACCCACTAAACTAACTAAAAAAAAATATCTTGGATAGTACCCTATCTCTCTTTGAAATTCCGAAAATTTTAGGGTTTATAGGGGTTTCAGGTTTTTGTTGATTTAGGTATTAGAATTGGTTGATTGTGGCCTTATTGCATGTATTTGATGACTAATTGAGACATGCATTATGATTTTGATTGAGTTGTGTTGAGATTTTGGGATTTTGAATGTTCGGTTTGAAATTTTCATAGGGATTTCGGGTTTGATACTCTTCAGTTTGTTCTATGGCATTGTTTTGCTTAATTAAGAATGAGGAATGCTTTAGCATTGAGTTTGGATTGTTATGATATGTTGGTTTGAATTCCATTAGTTTTAATTGCAATTTTTATAAAAAATTTCACTTGAGTTTTGATGCTTTGGATGATTGTTAGCTTGAATTCTTGCTAATTTTGTGTTAGTATTTCTCAATCATTGCTCACAATTGTCCATATTTAATAGTGATTTCATTATGATTGTTTTAAATCTTTAGAATTGGTTGTGTCTTAATGGTAGAAGAAGTATCTTGATTCTTGCTAATTGAATTAGTATTGCTCGATCATTGCTTAATACTTCATAACATGGTGGTTCTAGATTGATTAAATGTATTTGTTTTGGATTGAATAAGTCGCTCACTTTGTTTTGAGGTCTTTTTCTTTTCAGGATGGATCCACATGCTGAATTCTGATACGGTTTTGAACTAGATTCCAGAGCTGAAAGTGACGAAGTACAACCACCAGCACAACCAGCAACTCAAACTACTGGCACAAGGCGATCCACTAGGTCACGAACCACAAAGCAACCTCAGCCACAAACCGACCGTTTGAGTTCTGCTAGACCACCTGCGGCTAAGAAGATGCGAGCAACTGCTAAGGAGAAAGGAAAAGCAGTCGCTAGTAGCAGTAAAAACAACGAGCAAGAAGAAGAAGAAGACTCGATTCTCGAGCCAAGGTTTACTCAATCTCCATGGCCTCACACATCGAGGAAACGGTTCAAAATTTTCCGCCTCGATCTAGTATTTTTCCAATTCAAGAGTCATAAGGGTTGGAAGGAGCTGAAATTCACCGACAAGTGGGATCAGTTTGATTCCATGGTTTACAACGCTCTGCTAAAGAGCTTGATGGAGCCGACCCGGTTCGCCGATCATGCAACTTTGACGGTATTGGGTGTAGACAGCGATGTGTCAGAGATCTTCACTCGGATGGGTATTGGAACCTTCCCTTTCCGAGACTATCCTCTTTATTCCGATCTAGCGAGGCAGTTCTTGGCATCATTCTGCATTCACAGCCCCAACTCAGATCCACGGCATCCCTACATGTCCGATATCGAGGTACAATTCTTTTTCCTTGGTCGTCTTTACAAAATTCCGATAGCCGAGTTTGGTCCTATCTTCGGGTTTGGGCAAATGGGCACCTTCCAGAACTACTAACTTCTAAACATACAGTGATTTGTGGGATGTTACTGCACATGGACAGTATGAGTCTTGTGAAGCGAAACTCACCAGCATCCGCAACCCAGCTATCCGCATAGCACTCAAGATCTTGGGTTGCACATTTTCTGACAAACCAGAGGCGGCAGCGGTTAACTCTCAGGAGCTTGAGCTCCTTCATTATGCCTTATGCCATTTTACGATGGTTACATATGAGGCTGATCAAGACCAAGATCGTCATGACGCTAACTTGGGATGGATATTTTCCAAGATCCTAGCTAGCCGGAAGATTGATGCGCTGAGAAAATCGACTCAGGTTAAGGTGATGGGAAGTCTAGCTACACTGATTCCTCTTGGGCTGTTTACTCCGGCTAAGACGACCAACCGAGTTAATTGGGCTTATCTCTTCTCGACCAAGTGGTTCACGAAGACCAAAGCCTACATGTTTATGCATTCAGGAGTTCAGAGGTGTATTATTCAATTGCCGCAGCAGGACATCACTAGCATCACTTCCCTGGAAATTCACTTTCTACTGGGAGCTGATCGCCTACAGGGGGAGCTGCACTTGTACCAGATGCGCTGAGACTCCCTAGAGAGCAGGTTCAGAGTTGGCGGTCCATTTAGAGACGACAGCAGGATCGTTAGTCCAGAGGACGGTTCACCCATCCGACCTGAGGATTACAATGAGTTTGATTTGCAACCTCGATGTTCCGACTTCACGGACTCCGAGACGATCAGATGGACTGCATATGCCGCTGAGATGATTCATAGCATGGTTTAGAGGATATGGAGTGCGATAGCGAAGATCAGACGTCCAGCATGTTTTAGAGCACATCGAGATCGGAGTGATGATGATGAGGAGAATTTGACTAGGAGAGATAGAGGAGGCAGCAGCTCGGGATAGACTTTAGACCGATGGCACTGCATTTCTGAGTACCTTTTCTTTTTCACTTTGGACTTATATATTTTACTTTTATTTTGGATTTTATGTGTTTAGACTTATTTACTTTCTTGTCATTTTTCCTTTTTCCGGATTTATTTTCACACTGGGACGGTGTGAAGTAAGTCTGGGGGAGGGGATATGATGGTTACTAAAGTTATTTTGATGTTTTCTCATTTTGGCGAAAATTTTCAAAAAAAAATTCGTTTTTTTAGATGAGTCTAGTCGATTTGAAGGAACAATGACCATAATCTATGATGACTATTAACCCGGTGTAAGTTTGACATCATTCTCTACTTGACTACTGACTTAGATTAATTGCCGCACTTAGGATTGGAACCCCATTGACTGATTTATATGCTTTTGAAAGTTCCGGTCGTTTGGATTGTTGATGATTTGATGCTAGCTCTATTTGGATATGACTTAAATTTGATCTTAAATTTTCTTGCTTATGGTGTTGGTTATACTTTGAAAAACTGGGTATCTTGCTCTTCAGTTCTCTGTAAATCGAAAAGTTCTTTCAGTATGATCCAGGTCCTTTCTCTCCCTCCCTTCAAAAAATAAAAAACGGTTTAGAAAAGCGAATTGTCAGCTGCTAAAAAAAGAAAAGAAAAGCGAAAAAATGCGAAGAAAAAAAAGAAAGCAAGAAAAAAAGAAGAAGTGAGAAAAGGAGAAAAATGGTCAGGATCAGAAGTCGTTGGATGCTCTGTTAGGTATGGGCGCTTTAACAAAAAAGATACTTTAGCAGACATTGATCGATACCCTATAGGCAAGAACGCATTATTTGTAATTAATTGAATTTAGAGAGCTGGTTGAAATGATTTAATGGTTTGATTGATTTGGGATTTAGAGTAGAAAGTATGTCATTGGTTGTGTGGTGGTAAATAGTTCATTTGTAGTGGTTTTCTAGGATTGGTATCTCCTAACTTTTGGTGTCTGAACTTGGGTTGCCGAGATTACGAGAGTTCCTGTGTGGTCCTCTTCAAACCTCTTCTTCATATGTGGTTTTTGCTTTACTTGAGGACAAGCAAAGAACTAAGTCTTGGGGAGTTGATATCACTCGGTTTTAACTCTTATTAGTGGGTATTTATACTTACTATTTAGCGTTGTCTGAGTGTTTTCCTTGTGGTTTTAGCATGTTTTCAGGATTCTTGGTGTTTGGGACGTTTTGGAGAAAAATGATGATTTTCATGAGAATTCAAGTGCTAATGGACCAAATGAACATGGAATGATCGACTTGGAGTGAAGAATGATCGATCGAAGCCTGGGACAAGAGGAGATCGATCGATCCAAAGCACTGGAAAAGTTACGGAGAATAAGATCGATCGATCCAACCTGGATCGATCGATCCCTTTGAAGCACAGATCGATGAATCCCTTTACACGAGCTAGAGAGAAATCAAGAAAAAAGACACATTTTTCCTCAAGATCTATCATTAGTTTTTATTTATTTGGGTTTTGTTTTCTTTTTATTTTCAAAATATAAAAGCTTTTTGGCTTATTTTTATTTCAACAAGTCTTTGATTGCTGAAGAGATTAGAGATTTTTTCAGAGAGAAGAGATCTACATCTGTATTCAAGAGGATTTCTGAATTCTGATTTCTTTATATACAATTTGACTTTTGAATTCTGCAATGTTTACTCAGTATATGATTTATGTTCTTGCTATCATGTCTGAGTAGTCACTTTGTTGGGTTTTAGGGTTTTCCTAGGGGAAGCCATGTTAATTGTTAGGGTTTAATAGAATGGATTTAAATTTGTTAGGTTCTCAATCTAGATTTGTTCTTAGTGTATGAATTAGAGTAGCTAACTAGTTCCTTGATCATAGAATTATAAACTCAAAGGGATTTGGTTTAGAAGTATGACCTGATCTAGATGAATAAGTGCCTTTTCTTGCGGGATTATTGTCTTAGAGGCTGATGAACATATCGAATCTGAATTGCAATGCATGATCGAATTATCTAAATACGGCGGAAGTTTGTCTTTTGTAATTCGAGCATAGGGATCTAATACTTCTGGAGGAGATTAGTCTATTATCTTCTTTGAGTTGGGAATTATTTTCAGTATCAATCATGCATGTTAACCTTGACCTTTAACTTGAATACCTGCAAAATTCTCTATTGCCTAGCGTTTTCGTTAATTGCTTTACAACTGTTTTTACTTTATCGTTATTGTCATTTCTTGATTACAATCACTACTTTATTTTGTTCTTAGCTTAATTCGATTTAAAACTGAGAGTCGTACTTTCTTGGTCTTCTGTGGATTCGATCCCTCATATACTACTGTGTTTGTTGTGCACTTGTAGTGAATATATTTGGATTAAAACCTGAGTGTATCAGAAACCTATATATGCGTAAATGCAAGTGAACCTACCTAAATTGAATGCAGAATAATAGCTAAAATGCATCAAATACACATTACATCAACTCCCCCCAAACCTTATCATTTGCTTGTCCTCAAGCAAGGCATAAAGGTAAGTGAGAAAAGAGGTTTTGAAAGTGGGAACTCATAATCAAAACTTGAATGTAATGCTTCAAGTGCATCATCCTAAAGGTTAGTAAAATGATGCATGGATCACAATTGTTCAATGTACTTCTACATACTCATCACAAGAACCAACTTTTAGCAATCAAAGTGAAGTACTTCAATTACACGGGTTTTTGCCCACGTATGCATTTTCTGAAAAGGCCTCACAATAAAGAACACTGGGAGCTTTTAAAGAAAGGTTTCAGGTGATCAAGGGTGTGGTAAACATCATTAAGATGATAATAGCCATTTGTATTGACAAGAGTGATAGAAATTAGGAAAAGAAAATCCAAATGTCAAGTGTTTTACTATGGTTAAGCATTTCAAATTCATAAATAAGAAAATTAGATTCATCTAAGTCCAAATATTCATGAGATTGGTTTAAATTCAAGAAATATTCAAAAACCACTATGAAGCATCAAGTAGTCAATTCCAAACATGGATCGGTTTAGACAAATCGATCCTCCAAACCGATCCGAGCTTTCTGTTCTGAATGCTGCGGGACACACCTTCAGTTCGGGGTCCATAACTTTCTCAACTTTAAAGCTATGATGTCATGAAATAGTTATTTTGAAAGCTAAATAAAAGGGATAAAAAAATTATGAAAGAGTTTTCTCCTAATTCGCAGTGTAAACTGGTGTAAAAGATGCATCTTTTGGGCACGCATTTTGGAGCTTCGAGTTTGGCGGATCACAACTTTGCCAGTTCATATCTTGCAATTCCCTGGGGCGTTCAAGGTTATTTTGGCTTGTTGGAAAACTTGAATGCATGGATATAATATTTTTCAAGATGCCATGATGAAAATTTTTTTTTCAAGTTCTCCAAATCAATTTAAAAGATGATCAATTGGCTTTTGCATCCAATTGATCATCTTTTAAATTGATTCACCTTAACACCTGAAACATGAAATGATATGCAAATGTAACCTATATATGCCTAGATGCAAATAAACCTACCTAAAATGAATACGAAATAAGAACTAAAATGCATCAAATACACATTACATCAGATTACTGAAACCAAAATTTCATAATGACATTAACTAATATAATCTTAGAAAATCACACCCATAAATAGTACATAAAACTCATAAATAAACATTCAATAGAATTTCTTCAAAGTTATATATAGTACCACAAATGCATACATTATAAGAACATAACACACAACCACTTAGTTAAGATACAATTGTTCATACCTTTGATATATAGTATGAATAAGGACAAAACATGAGTGTAAGACTGTTTCATCAGCTCATCATTGAACTCTTGGATTATAAACTTTAACTCCTTAGCCTCATATTTCATAGTGCATAGTTCAAATTCAAAGATTCCATTTTAGGTAATGCATCATAAACCTTTTTTAGAAATGCTTCCTTCACCCACTTAAACAAGTGACCTTGCTATAGCGTGATGCAAAAATAAAAAATAGTTAACATTGCTTATCTTGATTAATTTAAAACAGAACTTACTTATTTCACTTTTAGATTCACAGTGGAAGAAAAGAAGACTTTATCTTGTGTATTCAATGTAAAAATCTTGACACAGCCACCAAATACACATTGGAAGGTGTTGGGCCAGGGTTTAGCACCCATTAAAGGCCCAACATTAAAATAAATCTGACCCGAAAAAAGTCCATCAATTGCATGAAACGATACACTAGGTGAAGACACCTGTCAGGTACTGTTCACCGCACTATGATATGATTAGGATCAGTATAAATAGGGGGAAGGATCGGATTAAGAGGGGGTCGTCTGAAAAATAGTGAGAGAAACGGTGGAGATAGAAATTAATAAATCGACGGGATCGACGAAGTAAAGAGGTAATCAGATCGACGAGATAAAGAAAACAATAAATTATCAAAGTGTCTCGTCTGAAAGAGCTCGGCTACTAAAAATACATCAACTTCAAACAACACCTCGTCCATAATAATTAAGTAGCAGAACGCTCACGTCAATTCATAGCCGAAGTTAAAAAATTAGTATCGTTATGCTATAGTCAAATAGCCACGTCAATCAAATAATTTAAAATTATCTTATTTAAAATATAATTTACGTCGTCTAAATCTTGTTAAATTTGACCGCGTCCAGAAAAATATACTCTAAGAAGACCGGTTTAACATTTGGCGCCGACTGTGGGGACAAGGTCGAGACGAGGGTTCAGACGACAGGCTGATGGCTGAAAATAACGAAGGCATACCTGACGAAATAATCGAAGTACAATCTCAAGCAGAAGCTCGTCAAGCAGAAACCAATCGTTTGATCATTCAACGTCTCGACGATCAAGCCAGAGAAGCAAGTGAATTCCGAGCTCAATTCGAGGCGGCATTCGCAGACAGTGACCGAAGAGTTCGACTGAACAACCTCAACAACATTATCTTTGGGACACCTAATGGAACACCACGGACCACACCGGCTGAACCAAATGACAAAACACCAGAGCCAAATGCGGAAGCCCAGACTAGTCAAGATGAAATTGCTGCTTTGAAAGAGCAGATACGTGAGATGGGCTCACAAGTACACCGAGCTATAAGTTCGGCCCCTGAGATTGAGCGTGGTTAAACAGGCGACATGAATGCAACATACATAATCCGAACTTACGCCGTTCCGACGTAAATTGCAA
>OVBE01016977.1:0-10656 GCA_900406425.1 Iberis pinnata | reverse complement strand
TGGAAGAATCACTTATGTTCCTCCTTCATACGGAGAACTATATTATTTGAGGGTTTTTATTAAACATAGTTAAAGGGCCACAAAATTTCGAAGATATTCGTACTGTCAATGGCACTGTATACCCCACTTTCAGGGATGCGTGTTACGCGTTAGGATTAATGGATGACGATAAAGAGTACGTAGAAGCTATTAAAGAAGCGAGTGGTTGGGCTACTGGTAAATACTTACGAAAACTCTTTGCAATCATGTTACTATCGAACAGTGTTTCTGCTCCGATGATTGTTTGGAATGATACATGGAAAATATTATCGGAAGATATATTACATATGCAAAGGAATAAAACCAAAAACAGAGGTAAATAATTATGCAATTGTGTTATCTAAGTTACAATATTTCTTATCTATAAACTGTTAATTTTTTTATTTACTTTATATTTTCAGATCTGATTTTGAGCGATGATCAAATTAAGATTTATACTCTAACTGAAATAAATGAATTACTACGTGTTAATGGAGTATCTTTGTCTGATTGCAATATGCCGATAGACGATGACCTGTTAGTCGATGACCAATTCAATCCATTTATTTATGATGAGTTGAATTATGATCGTTATGAGATGCGTCTTCTACATGCAGATTTGATATCTACCGTTACCGATGAACAATGTTTGATTTATGAAGAGATTCTAAAAGCAATAACGAACAATTTGGGGCGTATGTTTTTTGTATCAGGATTTGGCAGTACTGGAAAAACATATTTGTGGAAATTACTTGGTTCTTATATTCGGTCAGAAGGTTTAATTGTTCTAAATGTTGCATCGAGTGGGATTGCAGCGTTGTTGTTAACAGGTGGTAGAACAGCTCATTCTAGGTTTGGTATACCTATCGTTGTGAATGAGTTTACAATGTGTTCTTTTGGTGCTGGATCAAAACTTGCAGAATTGGTTAAAGAAACCAGTTTAGTTATTTGGGATGAAGCTCCTATGATGAGTAAACATTTTTTTGAGACGCTAGATAGAACTATGCGTGATGTTCTTAATTTTGATAAACCTTTCAGTGGTAAGGTTGTAGTGTTCGGAGGAGATTTTAGGCAGATTTTACCTGTTATTACTAATGGTGGACGTGTTGAAACTGTTATGGCTGCTCTGAATTCGTCGAAATTATGAGATAATTGTAAGGTACTTAAACTTACCAAGAATATGCGACTTCTTGCTGGTGCAAATGATCATGAATCTTTGGATATTGAGTCGTTTTTCAAATGGATTCTTGACATAAGTGATGGGAACATTGGCAAAGATGAGTATGAGATTTATATTCCTGAAGATTTGCTTATTACTGAATGTGTTAATCCTATCGAAACTATTGTCAGAGAAGTTTATGGAGACACATTCGCTGAACAACGAGCTATATTAAGTCCAACAAACCAGGATGTCGACAATATTAACGAGTATATGCTATCACAATTATCCGGTAATTTTCTTTTTAATATTTTTAATCGATTATTTATGTTATTTTGTATTATTATGTCTACAAATTCGTATATGTTATAACGATATGTGATTTCGATTTTGAGTATAACGATATGTTCATCATATTTTATGTTACGAAATATGTTATTATCAATAAAACAATTAATAAATTATTTATATAATATGTGAATTATTCAAAAAGTGAATATCGCACATAATACAATTAATTACAATATATTAGATAATTTTTTTATCGATGCGTGTTTATATTATATTTTTACAATTTTTTATTTTTATTTTGTCTTATTTTTACAGGTAAACAGATGTGTTATTTGAGTTCGGATGCAATCGAAAAATCACACTGGTAAATATGATGAAATAACCTACTCTCAGGAATTCCTAAATAGTATTAAAGTTTCGGGTTTGCCAAATCATGAGTTGATATTGAAGATAGATGCACCCATAATGCTACTTAGGAATATTGATCTGAAAGGTGGTTTATGCAATGGAACTAGATTAATAATAACACAACTTTGTGATCATGTTATAGAAGCAAAACTCATAACAGGTGAAAACATTGGTGATAAAGTTTTGATACCACGTATGTTTGTATCTCCACCAGAAGCACGATTTTCTTTTAGGATGAGAAGACGACAATTCCCAATTGCTATTGCTTTCGCCATGACAATTAATAAAAACCAAGGTCAAACATTAAAACGGGTTGGTGTTTATTTACCAAAACATGTTTTTACGCATGGTCAATTGTATGTTGCTTTATCTAGGGTAACATCGAGAAAGGGTTTGAAGATTCTGATTACAGAAAGTGATGGAAAACCATGTAAAAAGACGAATAACGTTGTCTACACAGAAATTTTCCAGAACGTGTAGACGTTTTTCTAATTATTATTTTAAACTTTATGTGTTTACAAACTATTTCAACATATTTTAATATTATTCTGGAATTTTTTTATATTATTTATCTATATATTAATATTACATTATTTGTTGTAAATATATAGGTATATGTCATTAAATATTTTATATATTATAATAATTGTTTAATTAAATATTTAATATATTAAATCGTTGGTATTCTGTTAATAAATAATTATTACAAGATATATATAAAACATATAAATTAAACGTTACAAAAAATATGAACATATATTTGTAAACAAATGTTAATAAACTAAATACTGAAACCGTATTTTTATATTTTAAAAAATTCTCGACAAATATTGATTTTTACATAACTTAATAAATTTGGTGTTCTAATATATATATATATATATATATATTAAATATATATATATATATTATATATAGTATATAGTATGAGGATTATATGTGTATATACAAAATTTATGTGATATCAATTATTAAAATTTATATTATATAGCTATTATGATATTTAATACAAAAATAACAATAATATACATGTTAATATATATAATGTATATACAATCTGTTAAGATTTCTATAAATTTCTAAAATATAGGATTTGTATATTTATATATTATTATATTTTATATTATTATATGTAGGATTTATAATAAAAATTTTAATAATTTATTTTGATAATTAATGAACATAAACTGCTAAGATTGTTAAATTTACTAACATAATTGATTATATTTAATATCTCAACTATAAAATTATTTTGATATCGAGTGTATTTTATTTTATACTCTTAAAATTTTATCTGTTCGATTTTTTTGTTAAATTGTGTGAAATTATTAATCCGTATTAAATAAAATATATATTATAATTTTTTTGGCCTTTATGAATACATGTATAACTTTGATACAATATTCATCGATCTTATTATCAATTCTTATTCAATGACTTCACGAAGAAAAAAATTTCTCTAAATTCTTTACCCGAAGATCTTTTTGTCAAATTTTTTTCGCATGTTGCAAAAACTTCTTTGACTGCAATTTCCAATCTCAATATGGTTTCGAGATATTTTAGAAAAATATGCGATGAACCATATGTTGTTTGCCGAATTTCGCTTCATGAATTTCGTCTTTTTCCATGGTATCAGAACCATACACGATTCTCAAATTTTCTTAAGAGATGTCGAAAGAATGGAAATCCTGATGCCCTATACCGTAAAGGACTTATCAAATATTTTCTAGAAAACCAACCAACCAAAGGACTCAAATTATTAGCTGATGCTGTAAAAAAAAGGAAATCAAGAGGCAATATATGTTTACGGATTGATCTTAATCTGTGGTGGAGTCGATACAAAGCGTGAGGGTCTAAAGGTCTTATGTAATTTGATAAAACCGTTAATGTCAACAACGATTAAAGGGCTTGAAGAAATCCGGTACAAAACTAGAGAACATCTTTGGTGGCGTGGTAAACCAGTTATGTATCAGCTAAAAAGATCATATGTTCGTGAAAAAGTTTATGCGACGGTTGCACAATGAAGGTCTTATTAATGAATTGTGCTTGTGATCGATATGGTGAAGACAACGATATGGTTACTTCTTCAGTTTGTGATTTTTTGTCTATGGCATCATGAAGTTGAACATTTTTATGATAATATTAATATCGATATTATGTATTAAAACATTTTACGTTTTTTATATTTACTTATTATTATTTTGTTTTATATTATATAGATTAACAGTTTGATTTTATATTTATGTATATATTTGTATGATTAACATAAAATCAATCTATGTACGTATAAATTGCAATTATTAAAAAAATATAAATAAAATAATCATTCGTTAATAAAATATGATAATTGATATAAAACCAAAATATGATTTTAAAACCATTTAAGATAGGTATTGTGATTTTACTCATGATTTTGCTGGAGATTACTCATGCCCGCGCATGGCGCGGGCCGCGCACCTAGTCTACTGTTATTTAAAAAGTATAATCAAATTCATTATTATTGAAAATATTTTACATAATGAATTTATGGTGATTTGATTGTATTTCAGTATATTTTATTTAATTAAAATACAAAATTTCATATTTTATGGTTTCAGATGGTAGAATTTTAAAACAAATCATATTAATTTTCTTAATTCATTCATAATCACCTAAAAGTTCACTAAAACCTCAAATCACATCAAATCATTTAAAATGTTTGCTAGAATACACCCTTAATTGATCAGAGGAATTCAGATTCATAAAAATCTTATCTAAGAACGAGAATATGAGCACATAAGAGAATTAACAAAATTCAACAATATGTCTACTCAAATAAGTCACTAGAGAATTATTAGAAAAATTTTTAACAAGATTTTGCCTAATAAAATTACTAAACACTAAGACACCCTTTAGTTCAACACCAATCAATTTCTCTCTACACTAAGACACACATGTCTTTAATATATAGATCCAAGAATCAAAATTTTAGGTTTTTCTCCTAAGTGTATCCTTGCTCTAAATCACTTTGTGACGCACACTACTGCACACATATTTATGTGTGTCACACAACATACCAATACAAATTTTCCCGCAACCGAAACTTCAATCAAATAATCTTTTTCTTTTTGTGTTGCTGACCTAATTGGACTCATATATATTATATTTATAGAATCCAAAACAAGCAATATTCACCAAATATTTAGATATGAGAATTTCTCAAATCTCTATTTTTTTATTGAGAATTTTTTTTATTTTTATACTCCCTCTGTTCCTAAAAGAATGATGTTTTAGCTATTTTCTTTTGTTCCACAATACTTGATGTTTTAGAATAAAGTTAATATATATATTTATGGTATCGGAAATCGCACTTCATAACTATTGGCTTAACTTTTATTTTTAGCCAATAGTGAATGGAGAGAGATGATATTTAGTGTTACGAATGAATAAGTATTAGAAAAAGTTAAAGTTACTTTTATTAATATGTGTGAAAAATCTAAAACATCAAGTATTCGGGAGCCGAGGAAGTATATTTTAGTCAATCTCCAATGCCACATAAGTACATCATAAATGTGTCTTCTATATTTTAAGTGATCTCCATCGTGCAAATATTACATATTTTGTGCAACCAACATATGTTAAATGATTTGATATACCAACAATATTCTTGTGTCACACACATTTGTGCAACTTGCAGTTCTGCATCATTTAGGAAATTTTTATTTGGTGCAACAGTTTTGGAGCTAAAAACTTTCCATTTTACCAACGAGCTTTATAACTCAAGCTCACTGATGTATCATAACACACATGTCATCATGTGCATCATTATAGACTCCCATTAGTTAAATATCACAACATAAATATTCTCTTTAATCTCCCCCACTTGAGTGATGAAGTTTTGTGAGAATCCATCACTTGCAAGATCTCTTGCTTCTTAAATCATTAAATGATGAAGCATGCTTAGTATCTCACAAGTTACACTATATGTCAACTCAAGATGTATCTCCTTCTCCAGGACTTCGATAAAAATATGATCTATCAACTTTTTACATTTTTTTCCAAAATATCTTTGGCTACCAAAACATGTATGACTCTTCGTGGCTAAGAGAAATCTGCATTCATTTTCCATACATGTTGTAACTTCTTGAATTTTCTTAGGCACTGTGACATATGATGTCCTACACAACCACATCTATGACACACATGTCTTCTCTTCACTTTTCTCTACACATTCTTGATGCTTAATCACCTCCGACACCTGAGCTCTTCATACGGTTTGTTAGTGTTCTGTGTGACACACTCTCGTATCAACAACTATAAAGTGCAAAAATCCATATGAGGATGAAAGTTCCATGGATGATGTTCCATGAGATAAGACACCAAGTTTTCTTTTGGAGGTTGTTCAACTTATAGAATTTTATCTTGATTTTCATAACCATTATTTAACATATGAATTTGTATTTCACACATAACCTCTTCGAGCCTTTATTTACCAAAGAACACAAATGACTAAAGATTTGTGGAGACATATTATTCGTAATTAGGCACTTAGTTAATTACACTCTATCTGAGTAGTATATATAAACATACTTATAACAGAGTCAGCACTTAGTTAGTTATACTCTATGTGAGTAGTATATAAACATACTAATTGTTTTACTAATTTTTTATTAAAGAAATTATGTAGGGATTCTTAACAAAATTAACCTCCGATGTTTAAGAACCTCAAGGTTCTAAAAACAAAAAAATCATATGAATGACCATTTCAAACATATTTTGCATTCATTTCAATCAATACTACAAGAGGTTCAAAGAATAGAAACATGAAGAAAGGACATCACCATTCACCAATATGGCATATTTCATCTTAAAAGCTAGCCAATACTAAATTCTTAACTATTTGAAAAGACCGCATCTATTTTTGTTTGTGACTAAAGAATCAATGTCTCTGCAAACACTAGCAGTTCAACAAAAGGACTATATTTCATCTTAAAAGCTCTTCTTCATCCACCTAAGCACTCCTATCATTACTCCCCATTTGAAGGCAACTTTTCTTCAAACTGTAAAATAGCATATTGCAGGCAAGTACAAGATGAACTCTGGTTTATGTCATGTTTAATACAATGCTAGTCCTGTAGAAACATAGTAATCCATAGAAAATCAACAACACTAAACATGGCACTCCATATGAATGATGTGTAATAGTAGTGAAAATCACAACATTGTCCACATAAAACTCCAATTCATAATCTAATTGTAGTGGCTTAGATTCCCTTTTTGTGATGTATTTGGGACTGCTCATTACCCAAAGTAATTTTTTCTTATCCCATGAATTATGTATTAGTCTCCTTTTGCATTTCATTTTTTTTTTGTATACAGACACCTACACAAGTTAGGTTGCTTAAACATTCTCAAATGATGAAATGTGTTCTTCTTCCCAGTTGTTTCATCATAGGTGCTAAAACCAGAACTGTGTAGTTGAAGTTTTTCTAATTTGTACTTAAACATCCAAGTTTTAAGAAAAAAAATTATTTGCTTCCATTGATGCATCTTGTGTCTTCGAACCAACATTCGGTTGAACATCTTGTGTGAAAAATATTTCTGATGAACCAACAACCCAACAAGGTCAGTATCACCATTCGACTAATCTCTCTTAACATCGTCATACATTGCTGGTTCAGTTTCATGTAACAAGTTTTCCCAATTTTCCATCATTAAAGACGAGCAATGAGTTTCCATCACCTCATACCCTAAGTATAGTTTTGAGACTTGTACCTGATGGTGTGTAACACCCCCGAATCGGAATAGGAATTAAGAGTTAGACCTAGACGGTTTGGAAGAGTTACGTGGATGACCGTAGCCGGCCAACCGAGGATTCAAGGAAAGACCTATTCACCCAAGCCATCCAACCATGAACACCCATCCCGTTCGATCTCGGCCTAAGGCTTTTCAACCCGTTTCAAGATCGTGCGTTGTATTAGTCGGGAGTAGGCTAATATCAGATGAGACCCAGTTTCATTGCAATCATCACACCACAATCAAATGCAATCATCAAATGCATGCAAATATAATAAATGTGACATCACCACTCTTTACTTATCTCCACCAAGTAACCACGGTCCACTACCATGTGCAACCCATCAGCACGACCCTTCACTCTTCCCATATGGCCCTTTGTTAAACCGGTCTTCTTAAAGTATGATTTTCTGGACGCGGTCAAATTTAACAAGAGTTAGACGACGTAAATTATATTTTAAATAAGATAAATTAAGATTCTTTAATCGACGTGGATATTTGACCATAGCATTAAGATACTAATTCTTTTACTTCGGCTATGATTTGATGTGAGCATTCTGCTATTTAATTATTATGGACGAGGTGTTGTTTGAAGTTGATGCATTTTTAGTAGCCGAGCTCTTTTGGACGAGGTACTTAGATAATTTATTAATGTCTTTGTCTCGTCGACCTAATTACCTCTCCTACTTCGTCGATCCCATCGATCCACCAGTTTCTATCTCTTCACCGTTTCTCACACTATTTTTCCGACCCCCTACATTGATTGACCTCATCTCCTATTTATACTAATTCATATTAGACTATAGTGCGGTGAACAGTGATTCTGACAGATATCACCACCTGGTCGATCGAGACATGCGACTAATGGACCTTTCATGGATTTGGACCTAATTTTTGGTTGGACCTTTAATGGGTGCTAAACCCTGGCCCAACAGTTACCCCCCCCCCCAAGTCGACGAGGCACTCGACGACTAAATACTTTCTAGGTTGGGTAATGCGGCTATAATTTTAGCAAAAGGAACTAGGTCAAGTCGACGTGGTAAAGAATATGAATTAGTCGCCGAAGTAAGGGGTACAAATTAAGTCGACGAGGTAGGGAACCTAATGTGAATGCCGAGATTCATATTTCAAAGGAATGCTCTTAATATCGACGCAGTGATTTTTGCTTCGGTTGATTGGTGATATCAAAAATTTAGTAGGTTAGTCGACTGGGTGTAAATCGCCGAGGCTCCAGTTTTATTGGCAGGTTATGCTGTGATTTGACGATGAAGTAATGCATTTGATGGAATACAACTTACTTTGATGACATTATTATTCGACGAGGTGGTGAAGGAAAAAAGTGCTTTTCACAGTTTTCGAAGCGTTATACCCGTTTGGACAAGAGTCTTTTCGCATTCCACGTCAGCTATTATAAGGGTCCCCTCTTCGTTTATGTTATTATCTTCTCCTTGCGCTTACAGGTACAACTTCTCTCTCTATTCTCTCTATTTTCTCTCTCTAGGTTTAGACTTTTTGCCTCGTTTTGTTTTTTGCTCCGCCGCTAAATTTCCGGCCAGTTTTGTCATCGGAGAGATTCATTACCGGTTTTTCTGAGTAATTTTTGGTGGACTTCAGTTGGTAACTGTTAAAGAAGAAGTTATGTCAAACGAAGTAAATTCATTGACGGAGTCTAGGAACAATCAGCTAGTCATCCATCAATCCAATCCAGAGAATGAAAACTCCAGGCAAGTAGTTGTCGCCGAGGCATCGGCTGAGGAAGAATATTTCCTGCCCCAAATTGATTCGGGACCCTTTCTCGACGAGGCAAGTACCTCTGAGGCGGACCTCGAAGAGGGTGATTTTTTTACTGGATCCAGTCCAACGAAGATGACACATGATTCGCTGGCCGCGCTATGTGTTTTGTGTAAGATTGAAGATACCAACCTCGAGTTTAGGATTCCGCAGTACTTCGAACGGCCGTGGTCTCCTCCTGAAGGCTACTTTACGCTTTTCGAAGATTATTTCATCGACGCGAACCTTTGGTTTCCACTGCCTCACTTGCTAATGGCCTTCTACGCTAGACATCGTATGGCCGTGTCACAACTATCGACTGCGGCGGTTCGCAATATAACGGCGATTCTACTTTTGGGAAATGAGTTAGGGATCGACATATCTATCGATTTTTTCGATCTCCTAGCAACCATACACAAGGTTCTTAAGGCTGTGAAGAACGGGGGGAATACCTTGAATTTTGATACTGGGTTCTTTTATGTGAGAATGAGGCCGAAGTACACTCTTCTCACCGGAGCTAAGGGAAAAATCTAGGATTGGAAGAGGCGATATTTTTACGTCAAAATTAACGACGCGGCTGTGCCTGAATTAGGAAGAGAGTTTTTTCGAGATTGGGCATTAGAGATTGGTAGTGCCTCGGCTAATCATAGTATCTGGTTTCTCAAGTACTTAACACATTTTCTTCTTGTTTTGCAGACAAACCATTTCCTTTAGAAGCATTTCCGGACTGCTTTCTCGACTCAGTTGACAAGTTATCGAAGGCTTCCATACTCAAGTGGCCTGAAGTGGACGCAGCCAGGATTAGACGGAGTTTAGCTCGCCTTGGCAAAGGTAATTATCTCGCATTTTCTTTTATCTTGCTTTTCCTTTTCTTACCTCGTCGTTTTGTGTTCTTTTTGATTTCAGTTAGACGAGAAAACTATTCGTATCCCAAGAAACCAAACATGTCCTCAGACTTATTGAAAAGCTTAAGAGAGAGCTCCATGAAAACATAAGCCAAGGCTGGAACTCAAAAGAAGCCTCCACTCGCCGGGGCAGAAAAAAATGGAGCTAAGAAGCCCTCGAAGATGAAATCCCTGGTGTCTTCGGCGAAAACAGCCATGGAAAACCGAAAAAAGGAGAAGGTTATTGAACAAGCCGAGCTTTCTCAACAACTTCAGGAGAAGCTGGGTTTGGATGCAAAAAAGGCCAAAGGAAAATCTCATGTGGAGCCGAGCCCCAAGAAAAGGGACGCG
>OVBE01016976.1:0-10657 GCA_900406425.1 Iberis pinnata | reverse complement strand
GAATCTTCAACGTTTTAATTTAATTTTGTTTATGCACTTTTGTTGTCAAAAAAAAAATCTATATTATTATTTTGGAAGCATAGTTTTAAGGAAAACCTGAAATTTGTCCAAAAAAAAAAATTCAATGGAAAGTCATTGTTTTTAATGACAAAATTAACTATTTCATTAAGAATTGTTGAACCAAGACATTAACTTAACAAAATCGGATGACCAAATTGCTATAAGAATTCTTTTGTATGTCTTATTGATAATGAATCATTGATTTAACCCTAAGATCCCCCTATTTATAGATATATGATAGGGAATTTATGTTAAATCTCTTTCCATAATATTCCTCATAAATGCTCGGAGATATTCCATAACAATATTTGAAAATATTCTTTAACAATATTTGAAAATACTCTTTAACAATAATTTCCTAAATTCTTATTCGTCGTCCTACGCCAAGGTGAGCTCATCATGCGTTGGGGTAAGCTCGTCTTGGGCCGAAGCGAGCTCGTCGTGGGCCAATACTAGATATTTTGGCATAAGGCCCATGAGCACGCCACTATACTTGAAGCAGAATATACCAGATCAAATCCTCAAATCGGATCCTTGATCTGGGTGTCAATCCTAGTATCAACAGTATGCCCCCCCCCCAAAGCAAAGCGAAGCTTGGTT
Source organism: Iberis pinnata (assembly GCA_900406425.1). Classification (NCBI taxonomy): domain Eukaryota; kingdom Viridiplantae; phylum Streptophyta; class Magnoliopsida; order Brassicales; family Brassicaceae; genus Iberis; species Iberis pinnata. The sequence goes on along the minus strand of OVBE01016976.1, from coordinate 9,997 downwards.
TCAGGAGCTCGGTACGCGAGATATCCGGTGGATCTGATATGGGGAATTCGAACTGGCATGATGTCATTTGCGAGCTGGATTTAATATGGGGAATTCGAAACCGGCATGACGTCATTCGCGACGCTCAAGAAAAACGTTTCAAATTTCAAAAAAACTTTTCAAATTTCAAAAATATGAAATGACATGTCTTGTGTGGGTCCAACCACGCGCATCCCTACGCCGTAGGTTTAATCATAGCGACATTTGGGTTTCGTAATTCTTTTTCTTTAAATACCCTTATTTTCTCAAAATTTTCACTTCTTTTTTGCAAAGGTAAATTCTGCATTCTTTATCTTCTCTGAATTTTCTTTCTCTTTTTTGTGTCAAATCTTTGTAAATTCCTATATTTGACGATGGCTTCTGACATTTCAAAAATTTCCACCGCCAATGGAACGGACACTCAAGATATTCTTGGTTTCCCTAGAAGTGAGGCGAGAGCTTTGGTTTCAACGGGAGTCGTAGTTCCAGCGGGGGTATCTACTCAAGTTGGACTGTCGTCTTTGTTTGGCCACTGGAGAGATCGATCTGGTCATGTGGCACATAACAACGACTTAACGGAAGTAAGACCGTCGAAATCAAAAAATGAGAGCGTTGCAGCACTTCTCTCTTGGATGCGGCTTCAAAGTGTAGTCATTGTTCTTACTCGGGCTACCGAGGTACCCATGACCCTTGACATCAATACATTTAAAGCGGTATCGATGTTTGATATTCTGAACAAGACTGTCGCAGGAGTCATCTTTCACACTGGATTTTATTACATTCGTCTGGAGCCCAAATAAAAACTACTATCGAACCCCCCCCCCCCCCCCCCCCCCCCCCGAGCAAAGTTAACATTTGGAAGGATTTATAATTCTATGTAAAGGCCGACCTTCAATCACAACCTAAGTCAAGTCGTTCCATGTCGTCGCGCTGGTCACAGAGCATGGGTAGAATTTGTTAGCGTAGTTTTGTATAGTGGATGATATCGTTATCCTAACATGTTTTATTTTGCTTTCAGACCCAGTCGTTCAGATAACTGATCCCTCTCCGAACTTGACCAAGAACTTGTGATGTTTTCCTTAGATCAAAGTGATTGCATGGGCGGACTTTACTCCGGAGAAGATTCACAAAATAATATCAAAGGTAGCGGCTGCCTCGTGGGACCTTCATTCAGCCTATATAAATAAAAAAGCAGAAACAATGAGGCGTGTCGCCATCCGACCAAGAAGAATGGTGGATTACATGTCTGAGCTCAAGCAAGCTATGCCCATGTCGGTAGAGAGTTCCTCCCGACATCCTGATCAAAGGACGTCGTTGAACAGAGTTGACGTGATGATGACACAACCATCGCCGATATAGGGTATCATTCGACATTTTGAACAACAGACATTGGTAAGTGTTATTGACGCTACTGCGACTCGTCTGTTGTCGAATAATGCATCTAATAGGCGCATCGCTTCTCGAAGGTCTTCATCTTCCCCTTCTTCAGCTTAGGTCTCCTCTGCAAAAAACAAAAGCAAGGGGATCCAAACATACGTTGAGAAGAAAAGGAGGGTGCCGGACTCTAGCTTGCTTCTGAGTAATCGTCTTCTTAAGATTGGTGGGTCGTCGGAGCTAACTACCATGACCAATATTGAATTGGTTGTTGATTTGACCACTTCAGCGCTGATTATTACTGACGTCGTATTTGCTTCTACAACGTTCGCCGACATTCCTTGGCATTCTTATCATCCTTCAATCGCTTGAAGAATATGTATGTTCTTAATAGGAACTCATATGAGATCCATACGTGAGCGTTTAGGGAGTAGCACGACAAAAAGACACTAGGAATGGCCAAATTCGATGAGCTCAGCAAGTTTATGGATGCATTGAGGGAGGAGTCCCGAGCTGATAGGAGGAAAATCAAGTCCTTGGAGGAGAAGGTCCGAAGATTGAAGAAATGGTGCACGGAAGGCGCTGAGACATTGAAGAAGGAGATCGATGTCATGAAGGCCGACCTCGAGAGAATCAGATAGTCGAGGGCCAAAACAGAAAAGTTTTAGAAGGACAAAGCTAATCGACATTAGGATGAACAAGAGACAGCTAGTAAGGCCAAAGAGGAAATGGCGACTAAGTTTGAGGCCATGCTTGCGAAGATCCAGACTCACGTCATCTCGCGAGAAGAAGCAGAGTTCAATGCTGCGAAGTACATCCATATTTGGGCCTCGTCAACCTAATAAATGTGCTATGGAAAGGCGGAAAAGAGGCCGCAAACCATTTTATGGCTAAATGTCAAGTGAACGTGGCCGTATATGAGCCCTTGTTCCGAAATGAAAAAATCTTCGTATTGAACGAGGAAGATTTTTTTGGCTTTCTCCTCCTTTGACAGAGGTTGGGTCAAATGTTGATGTGATAACCCCAGCAGTAATAGATGGCCTTAGGATGTTGGTTATGGAGGTTGGCGCGGGATCCGGTGGTAATATCGCGGATCCTGACGTGAGTAACATAGTCAATGGTGGAAGAGAAAGAATAAGCGAAGATAGAGGCGGTGATGTTGCCATCGAGGAGGGTGTCAAAAGAACGATCATTGTAGACGAATGACGCTCGTCTTCGCCTTTTGTTCCCTTTCTCTTTTTTTCCTTTGAAAAAATAGTCCCCTTGCGAGAGAGGAGGTCATAGAAGACCTTGTAAAACTCTTTTTTTTAAATGAATTCAGCACCTTGGTCTATTCTGCGATTTGCATTTCATTTGTTGCATTAAACTGCATGATAGTGGGGGTGTTTACGAACGATGATGATGACACATGTAACGGCGATCAATTTGAAGAGTTCATTCCATGATCTAAGTTATAAGTTCGGTTGGTTATTCTGGGAGAGTGGCCGTGATGAGGACGTGTGTACTCAGAATACTTATTTGAAGAGTATCTGTTTTTTGAGCCGCTCTTCGATGACTGAGGAATTTATGTTTTTATCACTATTTAAGTAACTGAGGTGTGAGTACGCAGACTCTCTTTTAGAATTTTTGGTCAAGGACGTCATGTATGTCCTCGGTATAATTAGTTTTGTTTATACTTTGACATTATAGCTTGCTTTTAACTAATGAAAAGTATTCATTTCATTAGTAAGAGGACAAATAAATATTTATTTGAACGATATACCGACCGAGATAAACGTCTCGAGTTGTGAGATTAGGTCTAGGTATATGCAAGCCGAAGCTCAACTTTTCTGAGTTGGATTTTTTGTGCTCGTAAGGATCCGAGTTTGGACAGTACCTTGGTGCGTCTCTACGGCTCTCGTTAATTCCTTATTTTCAAACATCTTTAATCGAGGTCTCATGTGGAGATGACTTGTTATTTCAGTATAAAGAAGTAACTCGCTGCAGTATAAAGAAGTAACTCGCTGCCTGTGTTGCGTTAACTCTTTCCAGAATTGTAGCAGGTAGATGCGAAATACAAAATGTTGTTTATTTATTCGAATATGGAAGATTGAAGACCCCCTCCCTCCCCCCCTTTGTTTTTGGGGGGACTATTGAACCTCATTAAGGGTGTACTACGTACACAAATGTTGGGATCAAGCCATCCGTAGTTCTTTTTTAGAAATGGAATTTCTTCAGTTTTTTGGTATTCCAAGAGTGAGGAATCGGTTTTCCTGCCATGGTCATGAGCTTGTATACCTCATTTTTGACGACTTGGGACATCAGGTAAGGGCCTTTTATCTTGCATCGAGCTTCTCTGCTTTATGTTCAGTGGTACTAGCGAAAGTTTTGCAGAAGACTAGATATCCTTCGATAAATCGTCGTGTTTTAATTTTCTTGTTATAATACCAAGCTGGAACGGATAGGAAGTTTTGTATTCGTAACAGAGGGATTTTGCGCTCTTCTTAGGTTGAAGTTGTTGGGCATAATGACTTTGCGAATAGTGTTTACGTTGACTTCAGCGAGGACAAGAGCTTCACTCTCATGTGAAAGGGAGAAAGGAGTACTACTTGTTGATTGTCGAATTTTTGTTTGGTATGACCATAGAACGCCGTCAAGCTCGTCTGCCCAAATCTCCTTTCTCCTTCGAGGCGCTTCTTTAGACCATCTACTATTGACTTGTTCGTCACTTCGTCTTGGTTGTTGCTTTGTGGGTAGCGAGGGGTGACTTGATTTAAATTTATCTTCCAAAGTGCGCAGAAATTGCGAAGGTCTTTGAGGAGAATTATGTGTCGTTATCCGTGATGATTTCTTATGAAAATCCGTGTTGACAGATGATGTTTCTCCACACAAAACGTTGAACCTCATCGGCTGGTATTTTGGAATAAGCTTCGGCCTCGACCCATTTAGTGAAATAGTCAGTCATGACGAGCAAATACTTCTTTTTCTCGATTCAGGGAAAAGTATGACGACGTCCATGCCCCAACGCATGAATGGGAAAAGGGTTACCGCCGCCAACCTGAATAGTTAGGTGGGTGATGTCTCTGCATTTTAGTGATTTTAAGAAGTCATTCAGCATCATTTTAGGATCTTTTAGTTGAACATATGTTTCATCCATAGACTTTGTTAGCAAGTTTGAAATTTTTAGAAGTTTTGCATTAGCACTTGCATACATATGCATTTTGGAGATTTTTCAGGACTTTCGCGAGCTTTCAGAACATTATTGCAATTTGGAGAAGGAAAGGAAAATGTATGGATTGGAACCAACTCAAGTGTAGCTCAAGTCAAAATTCGAGCCAACACGAAGCCGGCTCGATCGCGTCTTGGCCTTCACCTCGATACCGTAATCGAGCTACCACTAAGCTGTTTGATCGCGTCTCATCCCTCAGCTCGATCGCACCTTGAGCCTGGCCAATCTCCACCTTGATGGCTCGGCACTTCACCTCGATCGAGCACACTCCAACGGCTCAATCACACCCACTCCTCCGGCTCGATCACACACATTCTCCACCTCAATCGCTCTTCGTCATGCCTCGACCTCCAGCTCGAGCCCAAGCAGCTCCGACCCGACCAACTCGATTCCAAGATGAACCAGACCGAATACCCAATTTAATCATTGCATTTTGTCTTTATGTGTTTTAGGGCTTTTCTCAAAACACTATAAAAGCCCTAAAACGCCTCCATTTCAAAAAAAAAACTTTTCTTTTTACCATTTTTAGCTTTTGTCTTAGGTTTTATTTTCTCTCTACTTTGTTCTTAATGTTCTTCATGTTCTAAACCCAGTTTTGGTTAAATTTGTGTTTATCTTATGTTTTCTTCATTTTCATGCTTAGATTAGGACTGTGAACTATATGGTGCATGTTGATCTATGTTTTCATGCTTTTAATCTTGTTTTTACCTTGATCACTTTCTCTGTTTTCGCTATTGTTTCATTGATACTCTGTTTTTCTGGGTTAGTGTTCTTGGTGTTCATCATCTTTGACTTTTGATCTTCATGTCTCCCTTAGTAGCTATGATTTCCTGTTGTACTGATTTCGCACCAAACATGTGTAGTGAGTAGTTACCTTAGGTTCCTGAGGATGGGGTAGACTAGTGTTATGTCATGTTCTTCCTAAGTGCCTAAGTTGTTTTGCATATAGATCACTTCTATTTCATTGCTCTTCATGTTGATTTCTTTATAATCAATAGAAATCTGATATTATGTATTTCAGCACCCAGAAGGTGTTCAATGAAATATCTCAACATGGTGATTTCAGAGATTTGCACATCCTAGCCTAAGAGATTAGATGTTTAGGGTGCTTATTGGCTTTAGTAGATTGGTTCCTCATTCCTGCTAAGTAGTGTACCGTTAACGAGAGTTAGGTCTGGTGATTGCTTGTCTTGAAACCATTTACCAAGACATTGGAGTTGGTTGCATATGAATCTGTTGTCTAGGGGTTAGCTCATTTTTTGAGGTATGTTAGGTGCTTACGTAGTTCAAGAAGGATCTCTAGTCAATTATCCTTGTCCTCAATAACTGCTTTCCACTTGATTGCATCTTTACCCATTTTACTTTCCTGGTGTTTATGCTTAATATCTGCCAATGCATGTTAGTACTTGTTTCTTGTTTCATGTTTTAGTTTTCTGCATGCTTTGTTTGTTTAGGAACTGTTAGTAAAACCTCCATTTTCATATTTACCTTGAATTAGAAGTTCCATTTTCATATTTACCTTGAATTAGAAGTTCCATTTACCTTGAATTAGTAAAACCATCACACCGATTTGGATTGACGCCCTATCTATACTACAATGGCATGATAACGTTATGTGGATAGGGAATTGATCTCACAACACGTAAAATACGTATTATCAATTTGGCGCCATTGCCAATTACGTGTTTGTTTGTTACATTCTGGATTTTGGATCTATTGAGATCAAGTTTCTTTTCTATTACCATACTCACCTTGTTTTATTTTTTTCCTTTATTTTCAGGTACCCGCATAGATGTGTATGAACCTGAGAAGCAGATGACCAACTGACATAATTCCAATCGTTGAAGACATTCGTGTTCTTGAAAGGAATACTCTCCCACAAGACGTGAACAAGAACACTTGGAACATATAAGAAGGTTGGATTTGCAAATGGAGGACAACACTAACCACGATAACCAGCACACTATCGGTGCTGGTGACAACCTGAACAATCACACCCAGCGTCATGGAATCACACCTCCTGCTGTATGGAACAACAATTTCGAGATCAAGCACAGCTTGATAGCTATGGTATAGGGGAACAAATTCCATGGTTTGCCAATGGAGGATCCACTCGACCACCTGGACGAGTTTGATTTTTTTTGCAGTCTCACCAAGATCAACGGTGTGAGTGAGGACGCATTTAAGCTGCGTCTATTCCCATTTTATTTGGGAGAGAAAGCTCATCAATGGGAGAAGTCTCTTTCCAGGAACTCAATCACTACCTTAGATACTTGCAAGAAGGCTTTTCTTGCCAAAATCTTTTCCACATCTCGTACTGCAAGAACGAGGAATGACATCTCTGGTTTCGCACAGCGGAACACTGAAACATTCTCTAAGGCATGGGAACGCTTCAAGAATTCAGCAAAGCATCCCTACTTAGCATACTTTATCACGGTGCTCTACCAAAGATACGCATGTTGCTTGACACTGCAAGCAACGGTAATTTTCTCAACAAGAGTGCTGATGACGGTTGGGAACTTGTAGAGAACCTTACCCAGTCATATGGCATATATAGTGAAGACTATGATCGCACACCTCGTGATGGCTCTAAAACTGATGATAAAATAAGGAAGGATATCAAGGCTCTTAATGAGAAGTTGGAAAGACTCTTACTTGGTCAACAACACCAAGTACACTTTATAACTGATGAAGAGCATATTCTGATTCAAGCTGGAGAGGCTAACCAGTAAGAGGAGATAAGCTATATGCAGAATCAGGGTGGATATAACAAGGTTCGTATCAACTAATCCAACAACCTTGATCTTTCATAACGTAACAACAACGTAGCCAACCCTCAGGACCAAGTCTATCCACCGCAGCCACAGAATTCTATTCAACCATTCATTAACTACGCTCAGAATCATGGTTTCTTCCCAAAGCAACAACAACAAGGTGGTTTTCAGCAACCAAAGCAGCAACAACAACAAGCTGGTGCACCTCTTAGTTTCACCCCTACCCAACCTCCAACTCAACCTTCCAACATTGAAGCCATGTTGCAACAACTTCTTCAAGGTCAAGCCAATAACATCATGAAGAAATCCAAGAGGTTTGGTGAGCTTCACCACAAGATGGATTCTTGTTTCAACGCCATCTATGCGAAGATTAAAACTCTAAACTCCAGAGTCACTGCTCTGGAAGACAAGTCTGCCTCTACTTCTTCTTCCACAAACGGTCAGCTTCCAGGCAAATCTGTACATAACCCAAAGGAGTATGCTCATGTCAATGCATCTTCCTGGGGAGTATCACTGACCTTACTCCTCCCATTTTCACTACTCATTTCACTGCGGACAATGTGATTCAAGTTGGGGGGGGGGGGTTTCAAGTTTAAACGAAGTCAAAACTGCAGATTGTGAAAAATATGTTCCTGGTGATAAGCTATCTGCTTCAATGGAGAATGAAACACCTTTCGTTACACCATCTTATGTTCCAAGGTTGCCATTCCCATCACGTTTTAAGAAAGAGATTATGGCAAAATATCCAGAAATCTTTGAGAAACCATGAGGGAAGAGACTGCTCAAGAAGTGTTGAAACCAAATGTTGAATGCAATGCTTTAATAGCAAAGAAGCAAGAGGATCTTGGTTCATTCACTTTACCATCCTCACTAGGATCCCTAACCTTCAATAAATGCCTTTGTGATTTAGGAGCGTCCATTAACTTGATTTCTTTCTCCACTGCCAAGAAGCTGGGATTCGACCAATTCAAGGCTTCCAATATAACTCTGTTGTCGGCAGATATATCCATTAGGTATCCTATTGGCACCCTGGAAAACTTACCCATCAAGATTGGGTATGTAGAAATACCCACTAACTTTGTGGTGTTGGAAATGGATAAAGAGTCGAAGGACCCATTGATCTATAAAAGGCCATTCTTAGCGACAGTTGGAGTTGTGATCAACGACAAGAAAAGTAACATCAGGCTGGACATAGGGAATGGTCCAAGGATGATCTTTAACATCAAGAGCAAGACGAAGAATCTTACAATCCAAGGCTAGCTATTCTCAATCAAGGAAAGGAACGAGGACAATAAGGAGGACGGGTACACAAGTGGTGACTCATTTGAGGATGAGTCGGAGAAGAATTCAAATACGTTTTCAAAGAATCAGGAAGCATTTTGGGTTATCAAAGAACCAGATGCAAGGGTTCCTGCAGAGTTAGAAGAAACCAAGAAATTGGGGATACTAACTGATGAGAGCAAACTACTAATTTCAGAAAAAGAGGATTCTGAGTTCAAGCACCAACTTGAACGTATCCCACCTCAGAAACTAACTTCAGGCACTCCCCATTCTAAAAAAATTTTAAGCCTCGTACCCAATCAATGGACATCAAGAGTGGAGATCAAGTGTTTCTACTCAAACCAAGGTTCTAATACTATTTGGGGAATATGAATCCAAAATGCTCCACGAACTTCATAATCAAGGAAATTTTGTCTGGTGAAGAAATCATACTTGTTGTGGAATCTAATAAAGGGTCAAAGTTGAATTACCAAATCAACTAGCACAATGATAACAGAGTCGTTTCAGAAGGGACCTCGGTTCTCCTTGGGGAACCATCTCAGGGTCATTAAATTTAAAAAAGCTTAGTGACTTTAAACAAGCTCACTTGGAAGGAAGTCTCATGTATATCCTTGTATATATGAAATTTTTAGGCTTTTTATTTAAATTCTTCGTTTAATGCATTTCATTTTTTATTTGATTTTGTTGTTTTAGGGACCAAAACCCACAATGAATTTTTAAAGGATTATCTTAATGAGGAATTCGTCGTTCTTGTCAAAATTAGAAAGAAATCGCAACACAAACTCAGGTCGAAAAGATGTAAAGAAGAATAATATGTTATTTATTGATCTTGATGAATATGTTTACACATAAGAGAAAAATAGATCGATTTCTTAATTCTAGTTCTAAATTCCCAAAAAGATCCCAATGCCTCATTTCTCTCTCTCTTCTTGCTTTATATCCCCCTCCGCCTAGTCTGGGTTGTTCCGATCTTCTCGGGCTGTTAGGATCACGATCTTGATGCGCTCCCCTTATCTCGGAACTGTTAGGACCTAGTCTTCTCTTGTTCAGCTTGCACTCGCCTTCTGCCTAAGTCGTCTACGACTTGAGCTACCGAGCATCAGCTTTCCATGCTTAGGTAGAAACCTGCTGGCAGCTGGGTGAATTCTTTTACATCTTGACACATGTTGAGCTGTTATCTAGGAAGAGATACTAGTTGGGCTAGAAACCTGCTGAGTGGGTTTCGACACCAACAAATTAGCCCCCAGTTCTCCCTACGAGCTTAGCGAGTTGGGTGGCCTTCGAAAATTTGTGGAAATTCACCTCGTAACCATACATATACTATTATATATATATATATATA
>OVBE01016975.1:0-10657 GCA_900406425.1 Iberis pinnata | reverse complement strand
AACTTTTCTCTCTCCGTATTTCTCTTCCTCCTCTGTTTCCCGGTGATGTCGAGACAGTTGGCGCTTCGATCGGGGAGTAGAGGTTATTCATCATATCCCACGACGAGTGCAAGTGTTGGGACTCCTGTTGCTTANCTTGTTGCTTCTAGTGCAAAGTCTAGGGCGTCCGCGGCCCCTCAAATAATGGCCATCTCTTCCTCTCGCTCATCCTTGAAATAAACCATCTTTCTTTCGGGACTACGAGTCCTAGTGATTTACAATCTTGGTGGACCAGAGAGAATGGTGTGGATCCTTTCTCTCTTTTCCTTGGAATCTGATCTTAAGTTTTTCTCCTTGTTTGACGAATTCACGTTTTCTGGATATGTATATTTTTTTGCATTGACTAATTTTTGGGCGTTTTTGACTGACCAGGTTCCCTTTTATTTGTTGTTTTGGTGTTTGTCAGCTCCGCATCTGACCCAGGTTGAGGATCCATCTGCTGAATTCCTGAAGATTTAAAAACTCCTTGGGAAGAGTCGATTATTGGGGAGAGAGTGTTTCGTAACTGGCTGCCTTTGGAACCGCTATAAGAAACATCATCAAGTAAGTACCCTACTTAGGCTTCACTTCGTTCAATTTGGGTCACATGGTATCTAATGCGTGGTTTTGCTGAAGGTATTCCATTTCAGTGTCTATCCAGCTCCAGCTCAGCGGGGTTTAGTACCGCACAAGAGGTCAAGTCCCCTAAAGATCAATCTCACATGGAAGTAGATCCCATCGAAGTATATGGCTCATCCCGTGGCGACCAGTGCCGAGAAAAAGCTGGTGGTTCTAGCAAAAATTTATCTCGCCTTCCCTCAATTCAACGTAGTACTCGTCATCTTGGCGCCCCCTCAGAGAAAAGGGCACGCACGCAGGAGACGTCTCTAGTTGGCGTCCACGACCATGGCGGGTTTGCGTTTAGTTTCTCCTGGCCCAACCAGTCTTCCATGGTGGAAGAGGGGGACCTTTGAGCTGATTTAAAGTCGAAACTCAGCCTAGGCGGTCCCAAGGTCTACGATCACAAGTCGCTCTCGGTCCAGAAGGAATGCGCCGACTGGGCTTGCTCTCATGTCGAGGTATGGTCGTTATTATCCACCTTCCTATCTTCTTTTGTTTATTGATTCAGAGATCGGCTCCCATCTTTATTAGTGTGCAACTTTTTTTCCAGATCGTGGCCCTAGCTAACCGCCTGGTAGGGGTTTTGGACGACGAGATGAGGAGGGCAAAGAAGAATTCTAGGATCGAGCTGGTTGAGGATACAACTGTGAGGGCTGACAAGGCTATTGCCAAGCTGAAAACTGCGATGAGACGGGTTGAGGTGCTTACGGATGAGAATAGCAGGCTGAAAGCCAAGGTAGCCGAGTTGGAAGATCTGAGGAGGAAGGATGTGGATAGGTTGAGCGCGGAGGTAGCTCGTCATGAAAAAGCTAAGAGAGATCTGAAGAAGGAGGTGGCCTCTATGGCTAACGAGTTGGCGATTCTTAGCCAAAGAAAAAGAAGAGGAGATGACGGCGCAATTCGTCAAGAAGATGGATCGGGTAAAGGGGAAGGTACCTCACGAGAAGGTGTACTAGGAGAAATTGATGCAGGTAGAGCAAATAAAATTCAACCTTGAACTGATCAAGTTGATGAGGGAAGGGGAGAGAACACTGGAGGCTGAGTAGAGAGACTTGGAGAATGATCTGGGTGGGTTTACTGAGGAGTTAGCCATGTTGGACTTCAAAGAACTAAACATGGAAAAAGATTTGATGGCAACACCGACTGGGTCTAACTTGAGTGAGCCCTCCAAGCCCAACCCGGTCGAGGACGTTGATCCCTATGGTACGAATCTCCCCTCTCTAGATTCTGTGGAGAAGGTTGTTGATGAAGGTAATCAAGATGAGGTAATTGTTGAGGAGGGAACGGAGAAAGAATAGGTTGAGGGACTCGATGCGGCTGCGGGTGGAGGACTCGATGAGGCGGTTGAAGTTGCGGTGAACATCGATGAAATTGCGACTGTTCCAAGGAAAGAAGCCCCTAAGGGGGGTGAAGGTGGCACATCTGACCAAGACCCGAATGCTTAAAACCTCCTCCCTCTTATCTTTGTTTACCTTTAGTTTCTAAAAACTCTTTAAATGTGTTGTTGTCTCTGAATTTGGTGCCCGGGGGGCTTTAACCCAGAACCTAAAACTTTGCTTTTGAATTTAATTTGGATTTTCAGTTTATAGCTTTGTTTGCTGCTTCTGAGTGTCTGTTTCGGGCTAACTTTGTCCAAGATCTTATTTAATCGTAATGATGCGTATCAGGATTATGCCGCATGTGTTTGATAACAAAATTTGTTGTACGTTTTGCCATTAATGGCCATTTGGCTAAAGCTGCCAATTCTATTCGGGGGATCGAATGTTTAAAAGGTACAATGAGTGTTTCAGTTGTGTGACAGCGTTTGCTATATGTTTTGACGTGTTATTGCGAGGCTGAGCTCAACTTTAGCGCTTATAACGTGATGAGGGTTGCTCAGGCTGATACCCGCTGGGGGGTGTGCGATGTATTGTATGACTGGCTAGGTCGTGCAGTGTGATATGTTTGATTGTGATATGTTTTACGTGTTATGCTATAACGAGGGGGGGGGGATTTAAGAGTTTAAATAGTTTTAACATTTAGTCAAAATTGTAAAGTCTAGATGGTCTTTCGCAAGTATAGTATAGTGTTCTCCCATCGATTTCACTGGAGTATTGGTAGACAGGATAGGCGGAAACGATATTAACCGTACGGATGGAGGTGGAGTAGCTCGGTGGACACAGGTGTTCAGCCATGTAGGTTGGGTGAGGGGTTGTACCGTGTAGGTTTTCGAGCAGGTCCGTCAGTCATATCAAAAGCCCCCGGTTGGGCCGAGCTGAGTATCTAGTGTGAAGGACGAATACGTCTCCCCCATTTTTTGAGAAAAATTTATAAGGAAAAGATAGGGCGGGCTGGGTTGGAGTGTTAAGGACGAATATATCTCCCCCATTTTTTGAGAAAAAATTATAAGGAAAAGATAGGGCGGGCTAGGTTGGAGTGAGAAGGACGAATACATCTCCCCCATTTTTTAAGAAAAAATTATAAGGAAAAGATAGGTCTGAAGCAGATTAAAATTAAAAATTACAACAGTAAATTCATCTCTAAGGAATTGCCTATGTACCCTTGTGATGGGGATCAAGCCGAGGTCGTAGTTCACTGAATTGGAGGGTACAAATATGCGTAGAAATGAAAAGGGACATAATTTGCTTGTTACTAAAAAAAATATTTTTTCAAGTGTTGAGCGTTCCAAGGATGTCGCTCTTCGTTTCCTTCTGTGCCTTCTAGTTCGTATACTCCTAGCTTGATTACCTTCGATATTTTGTATGGTCCTTCCCATTTGATACCCAGCTTTCCTGCGTTCTTTTCAGCCCTTGCAGGGAAAACTTATCAGAGTACGAGCTTTCCTTCAACGAACTGTCTCTTCCTGATATTTTTGTTGTAGAATCATGCTGCGGTGTTGTGGTAATTTTCAAGCGTATTATTGCCTGGTTTCTCCGTTCGTCAACAGTGTCTGCTATGTCGATGGCATCTGATCATTTTGGTCCGTGTTCTGAGGTGCCAGTTCGACTCTGAGGCTGGGAACTTCGGTTTAGGCTGGCATTACCGCCTCGGTTCCATATACCAGAGCGAATGGTGAGTCGTTTGTTCCTATTTTGGGTGTAGTTCTATAGGACCAGAGTACTCCCTCCAACTCGTCTTCCCATATGCCCATTTTGGTGTCCAACCTTTTCTTTAGCCCGTCTAAGATTTTTTTGTTTGCGGCCTCGGCTTGGTCGTTGGCCTGCGGATAGTAAGGTGTCGACAAGGTTAAATTTATGCATATGCGTTCGCAAAAACCTTTGAATTGATCTGATGCGAATTGTGGGCTGTTGTCGTGTGGATTTCGTAGGGGATCCCATGGCGGCAAATTATGTTCTTCCAGATGAAGGACTCCACGTTCTCGGATTTGACTTTGGCAAATGACTCGGCTTCTATCCACTCGGAGAAGTAGTCAGTCAGGACGAGAAGGAAAGTTTCTGTTTAGATCTGTGCATCGGGCCAATTATGTCCATAGACCATCTCATGAATGGGTAAGGTGCGTGATACTGCATTTACTCAGTTGGTATGTATGTCAATGGCGCGTGTTTTGGCCTTTTTCACATTTCAACGCGTATTGTTCGCAGTTTGTGATCATTGTTGGCCAATAGTACCCATATCACTTTATTTTCAACGCTAGCGCCCTGCCGCCCGAGTGATTTCCACATCCTCCATCGTGCACCTCCCTTATTATCTTTTTCATCTCGTGGCCAAATATGCACTTTAGTAGCGGGCCGCGCATGCTCCATTTGTAGAGGTTACCATCTAGCTGGGTGTATCTAACACTTTTGGCCTTAAGTTTTCTGGCGTCCCACTTCTTTGGTGGCAAGATCACATCTGTTATCTAAGCTAGTATTTCGAGTCGCCAGTCTACTTCCACATCAACCTCGTCTGTTTCCATTGGGATCGCGTCCTCTTCGACGTCCTCGGGGTCTGGGTTGGCATTGTATTCCTTGATTGAATCCTGGATGACGCATGTAGCTTTCGTGATGGTGATGANATTGTATTCCTTGATTGAATCCTGGATGACGCAGGTAGCTTTCGTGATGGTGATGCTCGGCCTGTTGATAGTCTCGACTAGTATGACCCTGGTCGTTTGCGGGTCCGCAGTAGAGGCTAATGCGGCCAGGGAATCGGCATGTATATTTTTGCCTCTAAGGATTTTGACTAGGTCGAAATCTGCAAATTCATTACATAGGGTCTTTACCACTCCTAAGTACGCTTCCATTCTCTCATCCCTCATCTCGTAATCCCCGCTGAATTGGTTCGTTACTAGCTGAGAGTCGCAATAGGCGGTTACCCGCTTAGCTCTGATTGTTGTTGCCAATCGTAGCCTGGCAATCATTGCTTCGTACTTGGATTTGTTGTTTGAAGCCGTGAAATCTAATCGAAACGATTGCTCGACCATCTCCCCTGTTGGGGAGACCAAGCGTACGCCTACTTCGGAACCGTGTTTCGAGCTTCCCCCGTCTACGTATAGCGACCACTTTGCTTCATCTGGCTGTATTGCTGGATTCATCTCAAGTGGTAATTCTATCAGGAAATCCGCCAAGACTTGATACTTTGCGTAGGACTCATGAATTCTATGTCATGCTCACTGAGCTCAACAGCCCATTTGGATAGTCTCCTAGACTGATTCGGGCTGTGTAGGATTGTTCGCAAAGGTTGGTTCGAATACACCATGATTGAATGAGATTGGAAATAAGATCGTAGTTTCCATGCTGAATGCATCACAGCCAGGGCCAGCTTCTCTATCGCCGGGTATCTGGTTTCCGCATTATCTAGGATTTTACTAAGATAGAAGATTGGCATTGGGTTGCCTAACTCTTCGCGTACGAGAACTGAGCTGATCGCGTGGGATGATACCGCTATGTAACGGTATAACGTCTCCCCCTCTTGGGGATTTGAGAGGACAGGTGGTGTCATGAGGTAGGTTTTCAATACCTTGAACGACGATTCACACTTCTCGTCCCAGATGAATTTTTTGTTCCTCTTTAGGAGGTTGTAAAATGGAAGGCACTTGTCACTTGATTTTGATATAAACCTGGTTAGGGCGGCTATGCGTCCAGTCAGTCTCTACACTTCTCTAGTGCTTTTTGGTGATGGCATTCTTAATAGCGCGTTGATTTGTTTCGATTCCGCTTCTTGTCACCAAGTAGCCGAGGAATTCTCCCGAGGTTACTACGAACGTACATTTGGCCGGGTTCAGCCGCATCCCATAGGTATTGAGTATTTGGAAACAGGTGCGCAGGTCGCTGACGTGGTTATCTTTTTGGGAGGATTTGACGAGCATGTCGTATATGTAGACTTCCATTGTTTTTCCCAGTTGTTCCGAGAAAATTTTGTTAACCAAACGCTGAAAGGCATCACTTTGTAACAATAGATTCCCACGTCCGTAGTAAAAGCGGTTTTTCCCTGTCATCGGGGTGCATGAGTATCTGGTTGTAGCCCGAGAAGGCGTCCATGAACAAGAGCAACTTGTAGCCAGTTGTGGCTTCGACAAGATGGTCTATGTTTGATAATGGAAAACTGTCTTTGGTGCATGCTTTGTTCAGGTCGATGTAGTCTATGCAAACTCTCCATTTGCCATTCTTTTTCTTTACCACTACGGGGTTGGCCTGCCATTCCAGATATTTCATCTCTGTAATCGAGCCTGATCCTAGAAACTTTTCTACCTCGTCTCTGACTGCCTGAGCCTGCTCGGCTCTCAGCTTGCGCTTTTTCTGTTTAACCAGCTTGTAGATTGGGTATGCGTTCAGCTCGTGAAACATAATGTCTAGGCTTATTCCTGGAAAGTCCGTCATGTTCCACGCGAAGGAGATCAGCGCTCTGGATGTCTTGGGTATATGCAGTATTGCGTCACCTTGTCAAGCTTAGGTTCATCGTAGGTCGGCTCAGCAGGTGGGGTGGGCTCCCTTATCTGTAGTTGCTATAAGGATTTTTCTCTGAGTTTGAGCTCAGCTAGGTAGCAAGCTTGAAATGACCTTTGACTTTCTTTGATCGTTTTGATTCCATCATTGGTTGGGAATTTGACGCTTTGATGGTACGTAGATGGGACAACCTTCATTGCATTTATCCATGGCGTCCCCAGAATTGCGTTGTATATTGTTGGTCTGTCAATTACAGCGAATTTGATCATCGTTGATATCCCAGCTGCGTCCATCGATAGTTTGATGGTTCCGATTGTCATGGATGTTTTGCTGGTGAAACCGGTCAATGGCGTAGGTGGTCCTTTGATGCGTGAGGGGTCTATGTCCATTTTTGCCAGAGTCTCTTTGAAAATTAAATCTACCGAGCTCCCCGTATCTATGAGAACTCTCGCGATCTCGTGCTCTTCAAGGATCAACTCGATGACCAGGGATCAGCATGAGGGACGTCGAGTCCTGTTGTGTATGTTTCGTCGAATGTTATAGGTTTGCCTGTCTCTAAGGGCTTCATTTGCCATTTCTCGCAGGATGCAGCTTTGCGACCATATGCCTTGATTGCGGTTACCGAGTTTAAGCCAAACTGGTGGTTCCCCATGATCATATTGATCCTTTTTTTTTAATGGCGGGTTCGGCGCCATTTGAGGTAGTTCTTCTCGATCTTAACCTCTTCGGCTTGTTCTTTTGTCCCCTGTTTTAGGTTGGTCGTCCTCGCCTTCCCGGGTTCCACCAATTCCCCAGACTGGTATTTGCTGAAAAGGAAAGACTTGAAGCTCCTGCATTCCTCAGTGGAGTGTCCGTCTTGGTTGTGGTACTCACAATGCTTTTTGACGCCTCCCTGATCCTCCGTTCGTTTCCATTGGTTCCAAGGTCCACTCTTAGGTTTTCCTGCAAAAAAATGCTTGATTACTCACCCGGGGGTTTCGACTCGAGCTAGCGGCCTGAGTCACTTGATCCCTTTCTCGGGTTTGTTTCCGCATTTCTATTAGGTCTTCTTCTATCCGTGCAAACACCTTTCCTCTATGGAGTGCATCGTCGATTGTTGCAGGCGGTTTTAGTATTAGGTCCTTTCTAAATTTGGACTCTCCCCATACCGCATTTTTTAGGGCGGCGAATGCGGCGTTGTTGGTCACCCCCACTCGTCATATTACTTCTTTGAATCTATCAATGAATTGTCGGAGGGATTCGTTTGGACCCTGGGTCATGCTCCACATATCTGCGTCTGATATGTCTCTCTCGATGTACACGGAGTAGTGCTTTAGAAACATCAGGCTCATCTGGTTGAAAATGTGGATTGATCCTTTGGGAAGCCGTGAGAACCAGGTGAGTGCTGGTCCCTGCAAGTGCTCGCTGAACAGTTGGCAGCATCCTTCGTCCTTCTCGTGCTCATCAAACTGCGCTTGTCCGACTGCGATTCTGAAGGCAGTCATGTACGTGTTGGGATCCGTCTTTCCTTCACAGAAAGGGATCTTGATCTTTTTGGGGTTTCGTATTCTTTCATTCTTTTTGTGCACGACATACGGGCTCCGCAGTGTTTCCTACATTAGTCGGTCTAGCTCCGGCGCCGAGCTTGTGGCTTGATGAACTTTGGAGTTCATTTGTCGGAGTGCCTGTCGCAAGGAATCTTTCATCTCCTGGATCTCCTTGATCGATTGTGAGGTCACTTGTGGGAGCGAGAAAGTGGGATATAGGAGTCATCCTCGTACGTGTCTGGTCCCCCTTCGGATTCCTTGCATGGGTCGGTTTTATCCTTATCGTCTTCCGAAGCCTCGGGGATTAGTGTGTGATTTGGCTGCTCGGTCTTGCCGTTCGTTTGGTCATATTCCTGGTCGGGTTGTCTTCCCTCTAGGTTTCCATTGGGTGGGGTCTCAGTTGCATCAGCGCGGCATTCTCGCGTTTTGACGGAGTGCGGGGTTGGAGTGAAGCGTAGCCTCCTAGAATGTTCTCCTGAGACTGGGTATTGTCGTGCGGACGTCCTGGTGGAGCAGTGTCGTAAGGACGTTGCTCGGTCTCACTGTTTAGTCATCGTCTTTGTTAGGTCTGCAAATTCCTTTGCCATCTAGTCGAGCCTGTCTAGCAGGGATCTGCTCAGGGCGTCCTGCGTCTCTAGCTTCTCAGACATGGATTGTACAGATTGGAGTAGTGTCTGGATTGTGCTAGCATATCCGTCGGATGGTATGGATGTGTTTTCCGTCATGGCATAGTTGGATTTGGCTGCGTACTTCCTTCTTCCGTCAAAGAACTATTTACTCCCGATAAACGGCGCCAATTTGTGGATGCTAAAACCCACAAAGATTTTTTAGACAGTTATCTTAATGAGGAATTCGTCGTTCTTTTCAAAATTAGAAGGAAATTACAACACAGACTCAGGTCGAAATGAATACAAAGAAGAATAACATGTTTTTTAATTGATTTTGATGAATGTTTTTATACAAAAGATAGATCGATCTCTCTATTCTCATTCAAAAACCCCAAAAGATTCTCATGCCTCAGTTCTCTCTCTCTTCTCGCCTTTTATCCCCTTCTGCCTAGTTCGGGTTGTTCTGATCTTCTAGGGTCGTTGGGATCGCAATCCTAATGCTGTCGCCTTATCTCAGAACCCCCTGGACTTAGTCCTCTCTTATTCAACTCGTAGTCGCCTTCTGGTCAACTTGTAATCGCCTCCTGCTCAGCTCGTAATCGCCTCCTACTCAGCTCGTCTACGACATGAGTAGCCGATCGTTCACTTCCTGCACCTAAATAGAGACCTGATGAGTGAATCTTTTTGCATCTTGATATACACTGAGCCGTTATCTAGGAAGAGAGACCGGTTGGGCTAGAAACCTACTGAGGGGTTTTCGACACCAACAATGTTCTTGGTGATAAAACTCTTATTTCCTATAAAAATCTTGTTTATTTTCTAATTTCTTCATTTTCTTGTTTAGTATAAGGTTGTGATCTATTTGGTTCTTGTTGTTCTTCTGTTTTCCATCTTAATCTCGTTTTTGTCTTGATCATTATTTCTCGGTTTGTTACTGTTTAATTGCTGCTCTGTTTTTCTGGGTTGGTGTTCTTGGTGTTCTTCATCTTCATCTCCTACATCTTTGATTTTTCATCTTGATCATCATCCTCTGGTTTTTCTGACTTTGCTGTTCTTACATTTTTTCATAGTTGACTTTTGATCATGATGTTTGGTTTTGAAGTTATTATTTTTGATTTGCCTGGTTTCATACCCACCATGTGTAGAGAGTAGTTTACCTAGGTTCCTGAGGATAGGGTAGATTCATGTTTATTTCTTGTTCTTCCTAAGCTCCTAAGTTTGATTGCATATAGATCCCTTCTGTTTCATTGTTGTTCATGATGATTTCTTTTTGATCAATTGAAATCTGATTTTAGGCATTTCAGCACTCAGAAGGTGTGCAATGAAATGCTTGAACATGGTGATTTCAAAGATTTCCATATCCTAGCCTAAGAGATTAGATGTTTATGGTGATTATTGGATTTAGTAGATTGGTTCTACATGCCTGCTAGGTAGTGTACCGTTAACGACAGTTAGTCTGGTGATTGCCTAGGATGATTCCATTTATCAAGAGATTGGACTTGGTTGCATATGAATCTGCTGTCAAGGGATAGCTCATTGTCTCAGGTATGTTAGGAGTTCAGGGAGTTCAGGGAAGCTCACTGTTTATTTACCCCCATCCTTAGGGACTGCCTTCTTTGATTGTTTTTTACCCCCATTTTCTTCCCTGCTTTTACTTCACTTGATGTTTACCCTTAGTTTCAGTTTATGCATATTAGTTTTCATGTCTTGTTTATTTTCCACATGCTTTCATATTTACGATTGTTAGACAACAACTCACTTTCTCATTTGAGTTGAATTAGTAGAATTCATCTGCATCTAGAGTGGTTAATAACACACCTGACTGGATTGACACTTATCTAAGCTATAATGACATGATAATGTGGATAGTGATTTGACACAGAAAAATCTTGTTATCAATTTGGCGCCGTTGCCAATTGGGTGTTTGTTTGTTAAATTTTGGATTTTGTATCTATTGAGATCAAGTTACTTTTCTCTTACCATACTCACCTTGTTTTCATTTGTTTCCTTTGTTTTTCAG
>OVBE01016974.1:0-10658 GCA_900406425.1 Iberis pinnata | reverse complement strand
GGGGGGAGGGGGTAGTTTATGTCTTTTGAGTTGAGAACTATTTTAAAAAAATCATTGCATGATTTAGTATTAAACTGATGCCTATCGCTTTTAATTATCGTTTATATCCCTGACTACATGTGGATTGCCTAATGCCTATCGCTTTTAATTATCGACTAACTTTCATTTTAATTTACTGTTATTGCTTTATTCTAGTTACAATCATTTTTATTCATGTCTTAGCTTGATTTAATATTAAACTGAAAGTCGTGTTGTTTGGTCTATGTGGATTCAACCATATACTGTGCTATAGTAATTTGCTCTCTGCAATATAGTTATATGATTAAATTTTAAATATATTAGAAATTTGGCGCTATTTCCGGGGATTAAAATTCACAATGTTAATTCAAAATTATGATATAGTAATTCTTAAATTCAAAACATGGAAAACTAGACAATGATGATAAGTTAGCATTCAAACACCACAATTAACAGTAACCAACAATCCCTAAGTACCTAAAAGCCATTCATCACGCTAACCCTATTATGTGAAACATTTAGCATCTTCCAAACCTCAAACCATCAATTTCTACCAACATAGCTGAAACGTATACCAAAATCAACAAATTTAGTATCAATTAAAGGGTATAACGACTCATTCCACTAAACTTATCACTCAAATCGCAACAAATTTGAAATCCTGTAACTCTAAGTTGAATTTTCGGACCAAAAAGAAGAGATTGGAAGGCCATACCTTGGTCGAGTGCAATTAAAGGGATATAAACGGATATAGCTCAAAAGTCTGAATGAAATAAACCCAAAAAGTGAAAAAATCGATGGAAAGTTGAGAGAGATGAGCAATGGGGAACAATGGAGGATTTGGGAGGAAGAAGAAGTGAAAGTGAAAGGGGAGAAGGTAGGGATCGTGATATAGGGTAGGAGAAGGTTGCTTTTGGTTTAACTCTAATGAAATCTGGTTTAAATTCTCAAATTAAAAATTAATTTTTGGGTTACCTGGACCTAGACCGATCGGTCTGAATAATCTGTTATTTCCAGAAACTTTGGATCGATCGATCCAACCGTGGACCGATCGGTCTGAGTGTTATGGCCAAAATTTCAGATTATATGACCGATCGATCTGAAGTCTTAGTAAAACAGTGATTATGGACCGATCAGTTTGGGCTTGGACCGATCGGTATGCCTCCTCCGAATCCAAAACTCTAATTTTTCTCATCTTTCCTAAGGCACTCATGAATTCAAAACCAAAACTTAGTAGATTAGGAACTAAAACTAAAAAAATAGACTCAAAACTAACTCAAAACAAAATAGTGGGTTACCTCCCATTCAGCGCTTGTTTAACGTCAATAGCTTGACGGTACTTACCTTTAATTGGAGGTAGGATCAGTAAGAGAAATCTAGGATTCCTCTGCAGCTCTGAAGTAGCTAAATAAGGCTTCAGCCTTTGACCGTTCACAACAAACTTGCCACCATCTCGGTTATACAAGACAACAACTCCATAAGGTCGTGCCTCCTTGATGAAAAGTGGTCCAGACCACCTAGTTTTCAACTTACCAGGGAAAAGCTTCAGGCGAGAATTGTAGAGCAACACATGATCACCTAGTTGAAATTTGCAGAGAATGTTCTTCTTGTCATGTGCCGCCTTGGTTCTTTCCTTGTAGATCTAGGAACTCTCATAAGCAATATGGAAAATCTCCTCTAACTCATGAAGTTGTATGAGATGTCTTTCCGCAGCAGCCTTTATCTCAAAGTTCAGCAACTTGACAGCTGACTCAGCTTTGTGCTCCAATTCTACAGGTAAATGACAAGCTTTTCCATACTAAAAGGAGTAGTACCTAAAGGAGTCTTGAATGCAGTCTTGTAACTCAAAGAGCATCATCTAGCTTCAACGACCAATCATTTCTGGATCCATTTACCATTTTATGCAAGATGGCTTTGATTTCCTTGTTTGACACCTCTACCTGACCACTGGTCTAAGGATGATATGGTGTAGCCAATTTGTGTTTGACTCCATGTTTCTTTAGCAAACCATCAAAGACTCTGTTGATGAAATGAGAACCTCCATTACTGATATTACTCTTGGTACTCCAAACCTGGGAAAATCATAGATTTAAACATTTTCAGCACAACCTTAAAATCATTAGTGGGGGCTTGCAATTGCTTCAACCCACTTGGAAACATAATCAACAACAAGAAGGATATATAGATCCTTATGAGACATAGGGAAAAGACCCATAAAGTCAATTACCCACACATCAAAAACCTCTACTTCTAAAATGAAGTTCTGAGGCATCTCACTTCGTTTTGATATAATCCCTTGTCTTTGGCATGAATCACAGTGAGAAATGAAAGCATGAGTATCTCTGAATATTATGGGCCACCAGAAACCTGCTTGAAGCACCTTAGAAACAATCTTGAATGTAGCGAAGTGACCAGCATAATCAGAACCACGACAATGGTATAAGAATTTCTGAATATCTTCCTCAGGTAGGTTTAGTAACCCTCATCTAGGCCTAAAACCTAGCCAAGAGAAATCAGAGAAATTGGCAAAGGCTTAATAGAATGAACCATAGCCGAGAAAGGACATAGGTAAGTAAGATGGCCCGACCTAGGATAAAATGGTAAGAGTAAGGATCCTTTGAGTGATTCATCAACTTGGTAAATTATTAACTAAATGATAAATTAGAATGGCCAAGCCAAAGGAAATTTCGGTCGAGAAAGTTGACATTACCGAAAAAGGAGTTTTTGACTAAACATGTGTGCTATAGGTCGTGTTACGTGGTTAGGTCTAGTAGAGTGATTGAATGAGTGGAGTATTAAAAATATTTTGTATAGAAAATATTATTGATTAGGATTGGATGAAGATGGACCAATAGGAAGATGGCACCACCTACTTGGATATGGACTGCCCGGAATGGCTCGGTTCGGTAAACATGAAGTTTTTCGTAGAACCAAGGATGATTGAGCGACAAACCTAGGGATTTATATGAATTAAAAATGAAAACAGAGCTTAGAATGGTTATGAAGTATTGACACCTCCTACTTAGAAGATCAACGAATTAGATTCCTACACTTAGCTACTTTTGGCTTCGTAGATGTGATTGTACCAAGTGTCTTGGTTTGGAGACATCCACGAGTTTAGGAAAACTAAAGGAAGATAATATTAATTCAAGGAAGTGGTGTCAACACCACATTATCTCTCCAAGCCATGGCTACACCTCATGCTTGTAACAACCAATCAAACCGCACTTAGTGTCTTTGGAGACAAATGACTATTTTGGAGTGTGCCTCATGTCCAGACTTATTGGCGTGTTTAGAGGGAGTTAGGAGGATTATTTTACACCTCAAGGAAGATGTGTAAGCATCCCAGGTCGTGATCTCACTTTCCTTCCACCTCATTGTCCACATGTTTCCCAATTAGGCTATCTTAGTGTCCATAAAGACAAGTGTTGTTGTGTGAGCCAAGAATGACATCAACCCTCCACCTCCAGCTTGATTTTTGCAGTCCTTAGAAACCTCTTAGTGTCCTCAAATATGTGTGGCATCCTATGGTAAATATTTGTGTCAAGCTTGCTCCACATGTTCTTTGGTGGCAACACATGATCTTATGTAAAGACATGTGTCCCCATGACCAAACTATTTAGACCCTATGTTTACCCAGCCTCCCCTCACTTATTTCAAACACAAAAACCACAAAAAATAGCACAATAAAACTTAAGAATAACCCATAGGTTCTAGGAGAATAGCCCCGAGGAACCCGAAGTCCAATCTTCCGCAAATAGTCGAGGCTAAGGTGAGTCTAGGTTATGTTTATATTTTGCGATTAGCGCCTGCAAAAAGAAGGTAGGATTAGTGATGATTAGTTATAATGTTTCATTTAAGTCTTTAATTAAGGTTCTCATACTTAGTCGTTCTACGCTTACCGTTATAATGCCTGATTTTCGGTAGAATTATACGGACATAGTTATTAGGCTTAATGGGTTAGTTGACTATTAGGCCTTTATAATTCTTGATTGGTTACTTGCTTTATTATTTTATTGATTGATTGCTTGATTGGATTAGTATAAGATTGAATTATGCATGCTATAAATGCATGTTAAGTACTAGTTGATTATTGAATATGCATATGTTAGCAATGCACGTTAGGCATGGTGTTCATTATTTATTATGCATGTGATAGTGTTGAATACTAGGGATAGTAGTGCATGGTAGATATTGTGTGGATTACTGTTTATGCAGGTGTTGTTGTGTATGAATATTACTAATTGTTACACACGATACTGATATAAAATGAGGATGGGAGTAGGAGTGTTATGTGCTCAAGATTTGGTTAGGGAGTATAGAGTGTTATGTACTCGTAAGCGGATAAAGTGACATAAGCTAGCTACTCGCCGTGATTTGTTTAGTGGATTGTAGTGTGTCTAATTCCATAACTGATGGTAGCAGTTGAGTTTGATCTCCATTTGCTCAGGATGGTTAGCTACCGTCCGAGACTTGCATGATGATGCAGTGATTGGCGCCATGGAGGAGATGGTTGGGGCCTGATAGGGTTGTACCTGCTCTGGCCTATATGGTAGAGATGTGGCTGGGTACATCACCTTGGGTGAGATCAGAATCAGCGTATTTATGAATTATAAGTGATAACCTTAAAATATTATATATGAATCAAGGCAGCCCTAGTGGTGGGAGAAGGGCCACATAGTGCTGGAAGAGGTTCGTGGAATTGGGTTGGACATGGTTGATATCCATGGTTACTTGTTAGAACACGATGGTGGTTGAAGAGCCGTGGTTCTTTAGTTTAGAGATGAATGAGTGTGTGTGTGTGTGAATGTGTAGTCGGTCATCGTAATTCCTTTAGTTAGCATAGAGAGACGGGGTTGCAGCCTATGGCCGTTATGAGCATGATGATGATGTGTAGTCTATTAAACCTTAGGAGAGTCTGTGTGACTCGGGTTATAGACGAGGTGGATGACCATTGAGGGTGTTGAGTGATGAGGGTGGTGGTGAGGAAGATGATGTGAAGAGAGTGGCTGTGGTATCACATTTATTTTATTTTTTGCACGCATATCATTTGCTTGATGTGTGTTGATTGTTATTTTGGGTTTGGGTTGGAACTTATTATTCATGTTAGGGGAACCTCGACTCAATGAGCAAATTAGTTGCTCACTAGACCTTCTATTTTGCAGGTAACCAGTAGAAGGAAACCACGTAAGGGAAAGAAACTTAGGTCGTTGGTATAGTTATCCTGGTTTTTGTAAAATAAGTATGTCTTTTATTAGAAATCATGTTGAGCAATAGGCTCCCTGGTAGAACTATGTATTTGTTTGTAACTTTTAAAATTTATTAAAAAATTGTTTTCCGAATATCTGGGTCTCAACTGATATTAGCCTAGGCGAGGCTAACATAACGCATGATCTTGGAACGGGTTGAAAAGCCATGGGCCAAGATTGAGCGGAGCGATGTTTGCAGCTAGATAGCCAAGATGAACGGACTTCTCCCAAAATCCTAGCTGGCCGGCTACGAGCATCAAAGTAGCGCTTCCGGGCCATCTAGGGACGTTCTTTAGTCCTAGGCTGGTTCAGGGGTGTTATAATAGGCACCTCCTGAACTTACCATATGAAAAAGCTTGTAGAGATACGGTTCATCCCAGTAATAGTGCCTGACATCCCTTAAGAACTTTTTTCTTTTGGTAACCTGTAAAATCTCGTGGTTCAACATCAACAGCCAAATAATTAGCAAAATCACGAAACCAAGGGGTAAGCACATCAAATTTAGTATTTCTATGGATCGAGAGATTCTCATCCACTCTAGCGCTAATGGCTTAGATCTGCCCTTCAAGTAGACTATCATCAATATGTACATCTTCATCCACTCTAAGTCTAGAAAGGTGATCTACAACTCCATTCTCCATTCTTCTCTTGTCCTTGATCTCTAAATCGAATTCATGTAAAAGCAAAATCCAACGGAGTAATCTGGGTTTAACATCCTTTTTGTTTAGGAGATACCTCAAAGCCGCATGTTCGGTGTGGACTACTACTTTGAATCCTACTAAATAGGATATGAACTTCTCGAAAGCAAAAATAATGGCTAGTAGCTCCTTCTCATTTGTTTCATAATTGCATTGAGATCCGTCTAGAGTTCTTGAAGCATAATAGATAACATGGAGCTTCTTATCTTTTTCTACCCAAGAATAGCTCCTACCTCATAATCGCTGGCATCACACATTAATCTTAATCTGGTGGTTGAACTATTGGAACACTCACAAAATATCCTTTGCTCGCGAGAAAGGCGCTTTGACACTCATCATCCCATTCAAATTTGACTTCATTGCACAACCGCTTTGTAAGAGATTTGGCGATTTTTGAGAAGTACTGAATGAATCTTCTGTAAAAACCTGCATGACCTAAGAAACTGCGAACGTCTTTAATAGACTTGGGTTCCTGAAAGTTAGTCATAACATCAATATTAGCTATATCTACCTCAATACATTTCTCAAAGATCTTGTGTCCTAACACAATCCCATTGGTCACCATAAAGTGACACTTCTCCCAGTTGAACACTAAGTGTTTTTTCTCACATCTCTGAAGAAACTTGCACAAATTAGCAAGACAGACAACACCAATGTATTACGCCGAACTATCAGAAATGGTACCCAAACCAATGTGTGGAAAGACCGCTGGGTATCAGGGGATTATCCACACTCTAACAACCTATTCAATCCATTTCTCACCCAGTGTTGAGGGTTGCTGACTTGTTACATGCGGATGGCCCAACATGACGACAACCCATTCTTTGACAACTTTTTTAGCCTAATGATGTGCGTCGGATTCTTAGTCTCTGACCCTCATGGCTTTTGGCTGATGGATTATGTTGGCATAACACCAAATATAGCCAATATACAGTTAAATCGGGCTATGACATACTTACATCCACTCTCGTTGCAGAGCTCCAGTTTCTCACCCAACAGACTTCTAATCATTGCCTGATAGAAAAAATTTGGGACTTGAAAAGCTCCCCCAAAGAAGAAACTCTTTATGTGGCAGACCGTGATGGGTGCCTTAGCTGTGAATAATTAGTTGGAAACCGGAATCCGAAGGTATATCATCTTTTTTCTCCATGTGGCGACTTAGAAGAAATGTTGAATCATGCGCTGTTTACATGCCCTCCATTACAAGTTTGGGCTTTATCAAAGATCCCCAACGTACATGGAGTATTTCCATCATCTAAATTACTAGAAAACATGTTGTATCTTCTTTCACTCATTAGAGAACGATCGACTCACGCTCAAGCTTATAATGAGGTTATCTCACCTTATGATATATATGGAAAGCTCGTAATGAGTTCATTTTCAACATAAAAATATGGGATCCGCTAGGTATTGTATATACGATGGTCATAGAGTCAAAAGAGTGGACATTGGCGCACTCTCAAGTTATGGACAGATCGCATATTATGGCCCCTATTTTAGAGCGACCACGTTCACATTTGGCAGTTCAATCTCTGGTGTGTTTTGTCGATGGCTCCTAGAAAAAAAGTGATTTATCCCCTCCATGCCGAATTGTTGAGTCTTTTATGGGCTATGGCGAGTTTATTTAAGCTAAAACGCAATTTTCACGTTTATATGACGGATTCCACCGACTTAATTAATATGGTCTATAATCTCTCCGATTGGTCAGTTTTCTCATCAGAGCTTTTAGATGTTATTAATTATCGGACTCTAGTCCCAGATTTTCAACTCCTATACTGCCCAAGGAAAAAGAATCAACATGCATACACTCTAACTCGAGCAGCAAGACAACGGAAAAGAAATTGCTTTCTATGCAGCACTATAGTGCCGAGTAGGTTATCTTGTAGTGTGTCTGGTTTTCTTTAGTTAACTTTATTCTACTGACAAAAAATTATCCATAAAACTAGATTGGGTTGTGATCAAATCTATAATTAAATTGGTTTCAAATTTAGAATTATCTAATGTGTATTTAAAATTTGTGTAATAGTTAAAAGAATTTTTTTATTGGGTTCAATTGCATTCATAAAATTTTAATTAACAAAGAGGAATTATTTCAAATACCATCTAAAAAGTTCAAATTTCAAAATTACCACACTCCTAAAAGTTAAAAAAATACCATACACTCCCAAATGTTCCAAAAATACCACAAACATAAAAGTGAATTTTAAAGATTTAGAATTTGAAATTTTGGGTTTAGATTCACTAAATAGAGTTTATGGTTTAGTTTAGAAGAGGGTAGGATTTGGTTTTGAGGTTTTTAGATTAAAATTTGAAGTTTTAAAGCTATTTCAAATTTTTTGATATTTTTGGAAAAAATGTAGGCCTTGTTCGTTTCTGTAGCCAGATACAATATATGGATACATATACTGAGATGTTGTTCGTTTTGCTAATTTAAACCCAATATCTGGATACAATATATGGAATCTAATATCTGAAATATTTGGATTTCTATATATTAGAGAAAGTAGAGTTTGGATTCTAGTATCTAAGTTTTACTCTTTTAATTTTTTCAAAAACCTAGATCTATCCTCTTCTGTCGCCGCTGGTCATCAAGGCCACCGAAGCTTGTCCCGTCGCTGAAGCTTCTCCCGCTGGAACTTCTCTCCAATGGCGAGCTTCTCTCTCACCATCAGAACTTTTCTCACCTGCGAGCTTCTCTCTCTCACCATCAAAATTTCTCGCTGTAAGATAAACACTACAAGAAATATGACTATTGATAGCGTCCCATGATAGCTTTTTTTGTGTAACTGCTATTGTGAATGGACACGAGTTTTATCCATAGCTTTTCATTTTTTTGGACGCTATTGTTACATTCCCGGGAAAACGAAAATACGTAGGTGCGTAACTTTGCTAAGTTTCGTCACTTACTATTGCAGATAATACAAAATAAACGCTATGGTACTGACAAAATCACCTAACTTTTACAGCGTAATCAATTCGATCACTTAGTTATTTCTCTCTTAATTTCTTCATTATTTTTAGAAGATTTTCAATGTATTCGTTACTTCGGGACATTGTTTATCTCACCGATTCGAAGCTCCATTGTTAATCGATCGAGAAGGTATCTTCCTCATGTACTTCAGCTTTTAGTTAATTTTGATTTCGAGGTCTCATATAGACAGTAAAGATGAGAGGAGGCCTCACGTCGAGATCTGGCTCTGCTGGGACCCGTATTAGTAAACGTAAACAAGGCTTAGAGGCGCCTACAGTACCTGTATCATCATGTGGTAAAAATGCAGCAAGAGGAACTAAGAGAAGAATTAGTGAAGAAGAAGAACCTGTTAACATGGATCAAAATGGGGTAACAATTGCTAGCAATGATGAGACTCGAACAATGAAAAAAGGAGTTCTAGAACAAATAAGGAGGTTGTTAATCTGTCAAATCCCAATGAGACAGTTAAACCTGAAGAATTAGATAGAATGGTGGAAGATGTTGAGGGTGAGAATGTAAGACGACTTGAAGATGAGGATAAAGTTAATGATGATGATGATTGTTTTGCTAATACTGATGATGGTTTCGTTGGGCATGATGAGAGTGAGAAGGTAATACTTTAAGATGAGATAGAATTTACTAAGAAACAAGCTCTTGAGAAAGAAATTGATCAGACTACTGAACATAATGACCATGAAGAAAATGATCACAGTACTGAACAAAATGACAATGTTAACATGGATCAACATAGGGCTAACAATGAGAGCACTCAAGAAAATCAAACTCCAGTTAATGAAGTGAAGGAAAAAAAGAGAAGAGGACCAACAAAGATGCGTACAGTTGCTACAGATCCTAATGAAAGGGTCTCAGTGTCTTTCAATGAGTATGGTGAACATGTTGGACCTGGTTCTGTTACATTGTCATCTTTTCTTGGTCCTCAGGTGAGAGAACATGCTCCAATTACATTGGCTGACTGGAGACAACTTGATCAAGTATCTAAGGATACCATGTGGGAGGAGATCCAGGTATGTTTGAGCAATTTAAACAATTTAATTATCTTGATCCAAGTGTTCATTTTAGCATATTTTTATGCAGGGGAGGTTTGACATGAAAGAAAAGTGGCAGAAAGAGGTTCTTATGAAGCAGTTGGGATGTTTGTGGAGGGCTGGAAAGTCAAGGCTGGTGGCATAAGTAAGAAATGCCAAAAGTCTTGCTGAGAGGATTGCTTTAAAACCCAGCAACATCCCATCTTCTCAAGTATGGAACTCATGGGTTAAGAGCAAGACTTCTCACCCGTTTAAGGTTGTTAATGTTGATGTAATGGTCATATTATCTTATTTATATGTCTTTTAGCTTTAATTAAGTAATGTTATTGTAGGAAACAAGTTACAGGTACAAACATCTGAGAAAAAAACAGATACCTCAGACAACCAGTCGTAAAGGGATGCTTAGATTAGCTTATGAAATGGTAATTAAAATGAATATTCAATTGAATACTATGTAAAAGATTATTCAACATTATAATCTTTTTTGTTATATAGAAAAAAATAGTATCGATCCAACGAAGATTACTAGGAGTAAGATTTGGATTGCCGGACACACACATGCGGATGGTAGAGCTGTGAGGCCTGAATTTGCTGAAATTGTTGTAAGTAGTTAAGATAATTTTTTATACATGGTTACATATATAAATGACCATTGTTATATCTTGTATGTAAAATA
>OVBE01016973.1:0-10658 GCA_900406425.1 Iberis pinnata | reverse complement strand
CTTTAAACATGCTAGATGCAATCCTAAAGAGATAAAAAGTGATAAGAAATGTTATGTTCAAACCATGAAATTCAAGTGTTATCAAGATGAAAGAGAAGAACGAACACCGAAGATTTCAATCCAATTGGTGAACGCCGGTCACTACTCTGGAAAATGATTCATAAAAAGAATTATGCACTACATATTCTGAGCTTGGTACACTCATGCATGTGTGTCACGTAAATGTCAAAATTTAGAGAGATTGAGAATAGGTTATTCTTATATTGATCGATGATATGAATAAGCTTATATACATGAGTCTTTATACGATTAACATAAGAAACCTAATTACAACATTGATGTTGGCACAATACCCAACTTGAACAAGAAGTCTTCAAACTCTTTTCGTCCTAGTGCCTTGTTCATGATATCTGCAAGTTGAGACTTGGTAGAAACATGTTTGGTGATGATGGTGTCGCGAGCTAGTTCATCCCGAATGAAGTGACAATCGATTCCTACATGTTTGGTGTGAGCATTATAGACCATATTTGATGCTATATTAATAGAAGATAAACTATCAGAGGGAAGAGGAATCAGTTGAGTGATAGAAATACCCAAGGCTGGAAGTAAGTCTCGAAGTCACATGATCTCACAAACTGTATCGGCCATAGCTCGATATTCGGCTACCGCTGAAGAACAAAAAATGACATAATGTTTCCGCATCTTCCATGAGATTGGAGACCTTCCGAGCTATATAAACCAAGATGTAATCGAGCGTCTAGTAATGGGACAAGAACCCTAATCAGAGTCGCACCAGACAATAATTTGTAACTTAGCATTATCTCAAAGTAGAATACCTTGACCGGGATTATCCTTCAAGTATTTACCAACTTTGAGTGAAATGTTCCAGTGTTGTTGTTTTGGAGCAATCATAAATTGTGAAATGAGGTGAATGACATAAGAGAGCTCCGGTCGAATGACTCTTAAGTAGATAAGTCGACCAATAAGACGAAGATAACGCGATGGTTCTAAGATCGTCTCACCAACAGCAAGGGCCAGCCTGTGATTCTGTTCTAATGAAAACGAAACAGTTTAGTAGCCATAATCCAGTTTCAGTAATGATGTCAATCACATACTTCCTTTGACACAAAAATACCTGATGGGTTCCTCATAACCTCAATGCCAAGAAAGTATCGAAGAATACTAAAGTCTTTCATTTGGAAACATGATTGGAGATATTCTTAGAATCGAGAGATCGCCAAGACTGAATTGCCCTTGAGTATGAGTTCACCTACAAAGACTAAAACATGTAATCGAATGCCATTCGAATTGTAGATGAACAATGTGTAATTAGACAGATTCTGTTCAAAACAATAGTTATGTAACACCATATTGAGCTTCGCAAACCAACATCGCGACACTTGTTCAAGACCGTACAAAGATTACCGTAAGGGACATACCTTTTTCTTGTCATTCATTCTAAACCTAGGTGGAAACTGAATATAGACTTTCTCGTGTAAGTCATCGTGAAGAAATGCATTGTGTACATCCATTTGATGTACCTCCCAATCTAAAGAGGCAACATGTTGAAGAAATGTACAAATTGTTACCATTTTGGTGACGTGAGAAAATGTATCGTTATAATCGACACCAACAGTTTGATTATTTCCCATGACCACAAGTCAAGCTTTGTAACATTCGAGAGATCCATCTACTTTAAGGTTTACTCGATAAACCCACTTACATCCAAGAGTTGTTTTACCCGCGGGTAAAAAATTGACAATCTAAGTCCTATTATCTTCGAGATAACGGATTTCATCCTCCATTGCGACACATCAATGAGCATGCTCGACCGCATGTTTATAATGTTTTGGTTCCATTTTGGTGGTAACATCATTGGCAT
Source organism: Iberis pinnata (assembly GCA_900406425.1). Taxonomy (NCBI): domain Eukaryota; kingdom Viridiplantae; phylum Streptophyta; class Magnoliopsida; order Brassicales; family Brassicaceae; genus Iberis; species Iberis pinnata. The sequence goes on along the minus strand of OVBE01016973.1, from coordinate 8,776 downwards.
AGCCATTATATATTATTGAGAAACGACTGTTAGAGACATACTCATGTATCAGATAGGGAACTGGATTCTGATGCAGAACATTAGTAATGTAATCATCGAGTCTTGTTGTTCGTTTTCTTAGTCTTTGTCCTCTGCTGAGAAGTTCTGATTGAGACAAAAATTGTCGGCAATGTATGCTTGTTCCAACTGAGCAGGGACTGGAGTATCGACAATAGAAGCAGGAACTAGAGAAGAGGGATTGCAGCATCTGCAATTTCAGCAGATTTGGGTGAGTCAATTTTGGTAGACTGAGTATCAAGCGTTGGTAGATCATCTTGATTAGTATGCGACATATCAAGCACAAAAATTTTATGGGTAGTATAGTCATCGTCATGACAAGACAAAGGCTGAACAAGATGACGATCATTGTTGATAGGAACAAAGGGAATTGCCTTAGAAAAATGGTACTCATTTTCAAGGAAAATTACATCCCGAGTCACTGAAACATTTCCGATTGAAGTATCATACATTCTCCATACTTTTTGAGAAAAGGGATAGCTAAGAAATATAGCTTTATTGCTTCGTGCGGTGAACTTATCTCCATCTCGCTTCTAGTTATGTGTGTAGCATACGCAGCCAAAAACACGGAGGTGAGAGACAGGTGGAGGAAGATTATAGATTACTTTGAATGGACTCTTGCCGTTGAGTAATCTTGTACGAGTGCGGTTGATCAAGTAACCAGCCGTTAAAGAACTATAGCTCCAAAACTCAGTTGGAGGTGAGGCTTGAAACAACAATGCCCAAGCAACATTTCATATGAGGAGTCCTGACACATGAATTTTCATGAACTATTCCATGCTAAGCAAAGTAGTTCTTAAGACAAATAAATTCTGATCCCTTGTCACTCTGAACCGTTTTAACTTTTCTTAAAAATTGTCTCTCAACAAGTTTCTGAAAATTTTAGAGATGAGTCAGAGCTTGTTGTTTTGATGGAAGTAAGTAGATCCAAACAGCCCAAGAAAAATCATCGACTATCATTAGAAAGTACTGCAAACAACATATAGATGACATCCGATATGGACCCCAAATATAAATATGTATCAATTCAAACGCATAAGTTATCTTAGAGAATTTATCAAAAAAGAATCATGTGTGTGTTTCGCACGAAAAATAATATCGCAAGTTTTGGAACGAAAAAAATTGTAATAAAAATTAGGAAGCTTTAACAATTCCAAGGCTTGAGAAGAAAGGTGACCGAAACGTCCATGCCATAAAGTACTTAAATCACCTTCTGCAACATTCACCGCAACGACCACATTTAATACCCTTAGAAAATAAAGGCCATGCTCCTGTTTAGCCGCTCCAATTGGCATCAAGGTGATGTGATCCTGGATAACACAAATTCGGTTAGTAAGCGCAAACACACACTTGCTGTCTCAGGTGAGGTGTGAGACAAAGATAAGGTGAAAACGAAGACTGGGACATAATAAACATTCTCCAGAGTTAAAGAATGCCCTATAATTACATAACCATGTTTAGTAGATGTAGTAAAGTGGCCATCATGGAGTCTAATTAAAACTGGTTGCATATCACATACATTATCTAGGAAGTCGATGGAACCAGTCATGTGATTTGAAGCTCTTGATTCAAAAATCCAGAATTCAGGACAAGACTTACCTGATTGATGAGAAGGCGTTTTGCATCAAGTAAATGAACAACTCCCATTTTTTCCATATGAAGTAAGTTGTTGTTGAAAGCAAGGTGAAGCTGCAGCGGTGTTAGAGGCAGACATTATGAGCCCGAGCTGAATCATTTGATTGAAATCTTGTCGTAGGCCCAGAATTGTGATTGGTAGAGGCAGAACGTGATGAACTGGAACCTTGTCGGGGTGAAGGCTTGTCTTCATACCAAGGTAGGTACCCTATCAATTTAAAGCAGTTTTCGACCAAATGATCTTGTCTCCCATAATTTGTGCATTTTATAGTAACTGCTCTATTTTTGTTCAGTTGCGAGACTGCATTAACAACTTGAATAACGAAGCAAACACTTTTAATTTTCCCTTCTTGTAAATTTCCATAAAGTTTTGATTCTTCATCTTGAATCAATGCACTGTAAGCTTCTTCAAGGCTCGGAAAATTAAACCGATCTGCAGAGTGCATCATCGAGTCCCATTAGAAATTGATGTAACTTATTTTCTTTGTGTTCTTTACAAATTTCTTCCATTGTATTTGCTCGTTGATAATCAGAGCAACTTCGCCAAAGTTGTTTATAGTATGATTCAATAGCTAATCCTTTTTGACGACAATTTTCAAGATCGGTTTTGAGTCTTTGAACTGGCTTTCTGTTTTTGACAGCTAATAAACTTTTTAATGTGATTTTACAACGGATGTGCAACATCGAAGTGAGACATAGAAGAAAAAAGTGTATCATCGATTGTAAGCTTCATCCAAGAGACAGCAAGCACATTATTTTTGATCCAATATTCGCAGTCTAGTGAAGTTTCATTTGGTTGGGGAATATTAGCATCCAAAAAACCGAATTTCATACGTGCTTTTAAAGCAAGACGAAAGTTTGTGGTCCATTCATCGTAGTTAGGACGTTTGAGCAATGGTTTAGAAACAAGAACTCCAAGATTATCTTCGGAAATAAGATCATAAGGAGAGATTTTTCGTCGAGCGGTTTGAGTAGTGTCAGCCATGGATAAGAAATTGAAGTAGAAGAAAATGAATTTCAAGCAGCAACCTATGTATTAGTTTAGGTTGGTAGCTCTTATACCATGTCAAAATTTAGAGAGATTGAAAATATGTTATTCTTATATTGATAGATGCTATGAATAAGCTTATATACATGAGTCTTTATGCAATTAACTTGAGCAACCTTATTACAACATTGACGTTGGCCCAATAGACCTAATAGTAAATGCGCGAGGAGGACCTCTGCCCATAGATTTCATTAAGAATAAAACGTGTATTTGACCTCAAAAAATAAAAATAAATAAACCGTGTACAAGAGATGACTTAAATACTAATAATTAAAAATTGAAAATCCTTAATAAAAAGAAAAAACATATGGCAGAACTTTAACTCAACTTTAAATACTTATGGATCAACCACCATTCTCAAAGCTATGTATATGCGGACTACCTGATGGAAGTTGCCGCCATAGACTAATCTACTCGAGCATATGTGGGTGCATTTGCACCCATTACATTTTTACCTATTGGCTTAATTAATAATAACTATACATATAAATTCTGAATCTAGGACTTTGTGCACCAATTACTAAGCAATTCTGGATTCGCAACTGGTTGCCGCATGTGTGAAGAAAGCCCTAAGCTTTTGGTTTATCATTGTTTTACTTGTACATTTTGTGTGGACACGGCTTGTACGATAAAGCACACATGAGCATGCATTGACTTCGCCTCTTAGTCAAACGTGTCCTTTCCTTGCGATGTTGTGATAATAATGGCCATAGATCTCCAGATGATGAGCATGGTTGACCTTTTGTGAAAGATTGCTATAACAAAATCAGTATATTGAATATCACAGCACGCCTCTTGATTTTTACAAGAATTTCTTGTCAGCACTGGAAAGTAAAGAGCGTGAAAAGATGAAAGGGAAGATATGTGTTTCTTCACTTTCAGAGTTCTTCCATGGGAATAGAAACTTCGCGAAACTGACTCATCTGTTGTTTTCAAGCTCTTTCCCCAATGCATTTTCAACTCCTGCCATCTCTAGCACGATCCTAACCGCTCTTGCATTCTCAACTTCTGCCATCTCTAGCACAATCCTAACCGCTCTTCCAGCAATTACTTGTTCCCGGTGATGTTGGTCTTAGCATGACCTTGGTTGCACTATAATTACCCTCTAATCTGTAACCAAATTGTTTGCACATCTTTGGTAAGATGACCCTCACGCCACAGCGTTTCAATATCTCTTTTATGGTTTTCACAACTGCCCGAAATTGTGTAACATACCAACCCGGATATCCGGCCCATTTTTGTTTTTGGATTGTAAAAATCCAAGTCAATTTAGACCCATTAACCTCATTAAGGGTAAATGAATCTTTTTCAATTATAGACCTAAGGTTTTTCACTCTATATATCGGAGAATTTCAAGAAAGGAAGCCTCCATAATAAAAACCGTCGCTGAATTGAAGCTTCCCGTAGCCGTCAACCATCAACGGAGAAAGAAGCTGTTGTACTCTCATGCAAAAACAGATTTGTCTAGTGTCAGGATTGTCACGAAAATTTTTGAGTAAGTAGATCTCCTTCTTATCTATATTCTGGAGAAAGCAGCTCATCATTTCGAGTTGTATTTTGAGAGTTATGCATGTTTTACCAAGAGGTGTTTGCGCAAAGCGAATCTACATCCAATTAGAGGGCAACGGATGTTTGGATGGCTAAATCCCATCTGATCGGCATGAAAATCGGTGTCGATAGAGGACAAATAGGTCTTCTAAACGATGGGATCGACTAGTTAGAGGTTAGTTTAAAGGTTTCTAAGCGTCATCAGTACTGTCAATTATCTAAATTTTTGAGTTTGTAGTTTATGAGTTGTTTGGATTGCCTAAAGGACTTGGATTGGTTTGATACTTCAGAGGATCATACTAGACTCTTGTATCTAGCTTTCTAAAGAAGGAAATATAATTTTCTATCTCGTCTTCATGGGGAATGGTCATCAAACCAGGAGCTATGAATCTGTCTTTTCTATCTCTTTCGGGATTAATAATGCATTCTTTCAATTTATTATGTTCTATCTCCAAACCAAGGCTAAGGTGAGGGACATGTCTAAAAACTCTCATTCTCTTACTCTATTTGTCTCATCTATGTTAGTCTTTGGTTAAATCTCGCTGCTTGTATATCTGGTTGACTATTTTGTGTGTATTATGTAAAACAATGAATATTATATATGATATAGATGTAAATTGGATATTGATTGAGCATGTTGAGTGTTAGTGTGTGTTGTTTGAAAACAAGCTTGAAACATCATAATGGGTGGCAACCATGACATGAGAGTAAGATTTTTTGTATCTATATCAGAATGGAACCGAACTCTCTATGTTGTGTGGTGTTTCAGGTCATCTGGTAATGGGTGGATACCATGGCGTTTGGGAATGTATATGCAGGGAACCTAGTTCCTGGAAGGGATTGACTTTCTGGCTTTGTGAGATGGCTTAGCTAACTGTTAGGGATGATTCGATTTGGTCATGATATCCTAGACGCGAGAGGATGCTGGCAAGAGCCTCGTACTGGTGCATTAACATATGCTTTTTGTGAGTAATCGTCTGCGAGGTGGAGGGTTGATCCCCCTTCGTAGAGCCTGCAGGTGGCGGGTCATCCGCTTACGTTGCGTAGGAACCTTGTATGATGTTATATGTGTGAGCTCTAGGTTCACGTTTTTGGCACTAAATTCTTGATTTAGGCCTAGACTTGCATGGTTGATTGATAGTAATTTGTGAGTTATTGTGAGTTCTTGGATCCCCCTTCACTGAGTAAGATCTCCCCATGAGTTTACTCACCTATGCTTCCCTTCTATTTCTCTTTACAGTACATAACGAATTGACGGAGTCTTAATCGGACTAGTGCTGGATTTGAGGATTTTTAGTTTGTCTTTTAAGATTCAAGACTTGTTTATTTCATTTTATTTTCAATTGGATCGTTATTCGGATTTTTGGTTGGTTAAAAACCTTGAGTTAAATAAATTTGACCTTTTGTTTTAAAGTTTGTAAAGTTACAATTTGACCCTTTTACGAGGGTAGGGTCGTCTCAGTTTGGTATCATAGTCTATGTTTGCCAAACCAGTTCTGTCCTAGGAGGCAGAGGCAATACTGAGATAAACAAAATTTTGAAAAAAAAATTTCCGAAAATTTTGCAAAATGGAAATTTTTCAAAAAAAGAAAGTTTCCAGAAATAGAAAACTTGAAAACCGGGAAAAAGGTTTTGAAAAGTTAAAAATTGCACAACGGTTCTTCTCTCTTTATACTTGCGATGTTTATTTTCTTATCAAGCCTAACCAGCTTATTGTGCCAGTTGTACTCAAAGAAAGCGCAGGGATTTGTGGCAAGTGTTGGTCATTCAAAGATGAGTTCGCTTTATGGTTCAAGAGAATTCAAATAGCTGTATCGGAGAAAGAGTCAAGTCTTCTAAGCGTGCGTGGGAGGAAGAAGAATCAATCAAGTGCAACAATGACAGACTAAGCAAGGACAACTTAGATGGATAATTAAGCTAGTATTGACAGAATCACGTTAAAGAAAGCACTAGTGGTGTGAGGAGGCGTTGGGTGCGTCTAGAGATTCATCTAAAGACAAGATGCTTTTTTTGTGTACAAAAAGGAAGCACCTACCGCATGATTACTAGGAATGAAAGCCTGAGTAATGTCGAAAGGAAAGCAGTAAGTGGGACTGGACCACTTGGAGATCAACTTGCAACAATAGGAGGTTGTTGTAAATTTTCTAGTGAAGATAGCACAAAAGAGTTTCCTAAGGAGTCCATAGGGATATCGAATGATATTCCGCTTCATGACAAAGTTGGACAAAGAAGTCTACTTGCATAGAAAGTGCTTTCATCTCATAAGGACGTGGAGATGTATATCTTAGAAGGAAGACTTCGTTCAAGTTGTAAAACCAGTTAAAGGATAAGTTTTTAGCTTATGCAGTGGAGAATAACTATTATGACTTGGACGTCATATTTGTTTTTATGGTCAAGTTTTGGCATCCACTTTTTTAAAGGACAAGAATAGTGTTTACCTAAACCCAAAGAAAGTGTTAGGAAAACACTTCATCATAAAGTCTATCTAGAGACGAAGGAGTGGACGTCATATTAGAAGTGCAATAAAAGCATTGTGGGATATGAAATTTTTATGCAGTGGATCTTTCAGGAACCGATCCAAGGATGCATATGAATAAGAAAGATCTGAAAGACAAGATCCCTAAGAAAGCATCAGTTGGATATCTCAATGTCATTCGATAAGAACAACTAAGAAGGAGTACCAACAGAACAATACCTACTAATGGAACTATAGTCATCAGAGGTCACCTGACCACATTGCTCGATTTGGTCTAAGGCAAAAAGAATGCTAAAGACCTTGGAATTTAAGGACAAGATCTCATTCTACAAAGATTAAAAAGTTTAGAGGGAATGACCTCCCGTGTAAGGTTATTGGTTGCCTACTAGAGGAACGTGAGTGCGAGCTTTAGGAATTTTTGGAAGTATTAAGATAATGACATCAAACCATACATAAGCACGAGTGGTAAGCACTAATGGACAATCAAGTTAGATCGATACTTAAAAGGGAAATGGGATGCGGAGATTAGCTCTTTTGGAAGAGTGGTCGTTATTCTTCATTGAAAATAAGCATTGGAGCTCTCCTAGTAGGATCTTCGGGTCGTTCGACATTTCCAATGCATTTAGATTTGTCATCGAAGTTGGACACTTTGACACTTGAACGGAAACCAAGTGGAGGTGAACCAAGTCTCTTGAATTTGGGGACGAATTATTTTTAGGGGGGAAATGTAACATTCCAACTAGGATACCCGGCTCATTTTGTTTTTGGATTACAAAAGCGCAAGTTAGTTTATACCCGTTAAGCTCATTAAGGGTAAATAAGTATTTTTCCATGTCTAGACCTAGGGTTTGTCACTCTCTATATATAGTAGGTTTGAAAGATAGGAGGCAGCCATAGAGAGGGTTAAAGAAACCATCACTGAGTTGAAGCTTCTCGTAGCCGTCAACCATCAACGGAGAAAGAAGCTGTTGCAGTCTCATGCAGAAACAAATTCTGGAAAAGTCTGTATGGGATGGGTAAACGACCACTGATTGTCATAAAACTTACTGGATAAGTAAATATCCTTCTTATCTATATTTTAGCGAAAGCAGTTCATCATTTTGAGTTGTATTTATAGAGTTATGCATGTTTTACGGAGGGGTGTCTGTGCTGAGCGGATTTGCAACCAGTTAGAGAAGAACACATGTTTGAATGGCTAAATATCATCTGTTCAGCATGAAAATTGGTGATGACCTAAAGGACACATAGTTCTTAATTCTGAACGGTGGGATCGAGTAGTTAACGGTTAGTTTAAAGATATTTATCGGTTTCTAAGCGTCATCAGTTTATGAGTTATTTTGATCACCTAAAGAACTGGGATTGCTTAGATACTTCACATGGTCATACTAGATTCCTGTATCTAGCTTTCTACAGAAGGAAATATCCTTTTGGAGCTCATCTTCATCGCAAACAATTCATCAAACTAGAAGCTATGAATCTGTCTCTTTTCGCTCTCTTTCGATATTAATAATGCATTCTTTCAATTTATTATGTTTTATCTCCAAACAAAGGCTAAGGTGAGGGACATGTATAAAACCTCTCGGTCTCTTACTCTATTTCTCTCGTCTATGTTAGTCTTTTGTTAAATATCGTTCCTTGTATAATTTTGAGTGTTAGTGCATGTTTCTTGATAACGAGCTTGAAAAATCATAATGGATGGCAACCGTGACATGAGAGTAAGATATTGTGCATCTAAATCGGAATGTAACCGATCTCTTGATAGTAGGTATTTTTCGTGTGAAAACGTTATCAATTCCTATTACACTATCATTGTCNTAGGTGTCAATCCAATCAGGTGTGTCATTAACCACTCTAGACTAAGATGGATGCAATTGATTGAAGTTAAATGTAGAGAGGTGGTTTTTCTAACAGTCCTAACAGGTAAACATAACATGCAGATATGTAAACAGATGCACGGAGACTAAAACATGTAATGAAAACTAGACAGAGCAGTGAATGAAACGAAAACAGAG